>BPTQ01000005.1:70293154-70464498 GCA_019973895.1 Chrysanthemum seticuspe
ATTAAAATGATGTTGTTTCATTTTTACCCAAATGTAATTAACTTGGTGTTAAAACCCCATCGAGTCTATAATTTGCTCATCTATATGTAGACAAGTATATAATACAAACGGCATGGTAATAGGTCATCAATCATCTATAAAATTGTACCTAACCCTATACTAAGATCTAATTATAATACCACGCTTTAACTTTATGTGTTTCAAATTGCTTTATTATCTTTATAGTGATGCAATATATTGACTTTCACAATCAATTACAGTTTTGGTAAACACAAAGTCAAATTTGGAAAACGATGTACATTAAAGCCCATTTAAATGCAAACTAAAAAACGTTAACTTTTAGACATATAAATAATCAACATTGTCCTACATCTTTTTGTTACAAAGTCGTACCACGTCACGTTAATTCTTAATATCTCAATCCGATCTTATAACCATAGCAAATGAAATGATTGAAAAATATTGGATGAGATATCTTGTACACAAATGTAGGTCCTTGTAATTCATGATCATAGCAAGTGTTCACGTGCATGGCTTATGTGAAGAGTGTCGGTAAAAAGGCATGAATATGAGGTGGGGTAACTTGGTTCAATAATTAGCTTGAGTCAACTCGGTATTGACTCGAAGAAAATTACCCACCCAAGTTGGCTGGCAAAATTGGTAAATGTGTTGGTCAAAAAGGTTAAATAGCTAATCAAAATGAGTTTGATGAGTAAATGCTTTTCAAGTATTGGTCTAGCCAAGTTAGTCACTTGTTGAAATTTTCTTGTAATGTTTTTTTCATAATTTTCAAGTAAGTAATGTGCTAAATTTGATTCACAAGATTATATACTACTTGTTTCATTTTTATCTAAAGTTTGTAACTTTAAATGGATGGATCAAGTAAAGTATATCCCACATGGGCCCCATCAACCATTGTATTTTCGTTTGTATCCTCTTTGCAAAAGAAACAAAAGTTCAATTCAGAATAAATCAGGAATTACTGTTAAAAGTGCTAAATGTTGTTAGTAGATCGATTATCGCGATCCGAAAACTCATACAAACATGAATGTGTTTATGTGTCCTATCTTTCACCCATAGAAGACCTCCCACAGAAGAAGCTATTGACAATGATGACGACAAATTTGTAAGTTTTCAATTAATCGCAAGCATTTTCACAAAGAAGATTTTGACACAAGGTGGTACAGCGTTAATGCACAAGTTATCCGTTCAATATTCCATGAATCAAGACCACAACTTAATGAGCAACAACTAGCAAAAAGTAAAGTTAATTGCTTAACTTAAAGAAAGAGTATTAAAGAATGTTGAGACATGAAGTTGTGGAGCCTAGAAATTAGCAACGTGAAACAATCACTGTTTTCTGCAAAGCTGAATCGTGTTGTTCCCTTTATACCATCCACTAACTTTAATATTTTAGAAAGGCAAAAAGAATTATTTTTCAACTAAAAATACTCTTAAAACATCACTAACTTTTGCTTCTTGTAAATGTATACATGCACGATTACAATGCAACACTTTTTCTCTCTATTATTCATTCACGACCCCTTATTATTTTTGCCATTTCGACTTTCTTACGAAAATTTTCGCACACCGGCATCAACTATCTTATATATGTCTCAAGTAAGACGTGAACCCATGACATATTATAGGATACACATAATTATGCTAGTAAGCCAAAGATCTATACTTGTAACAAAAGTTGGCATACAAAATGCTTAAGCAAAATCTCAGCTCTAGCAAAAACGCAAAATTAGAAGAATCGACACCGAGAGTACTTAATAGTGAGTAAGTATTTTAATTAATTAAAACTTAATAGTACTACAAAACATCAATTTTTTCATGAGTATTGAGTACACAGAAGCTTGAAAATGATTATTTTTATTAAATCGTTTGTACTAAAATTGTTGTTTAGATTGTTCATTCATTTCATCAAAGAAAGTACAATGTACACGTAATAAAAAACCATTATAAAAGATAGAAAACGAATAATTAAAGTAATTTTATAAACGGTTAATAAATTAATATCTATATTAGCATGAAAATATGGGATTTTGTATCCATCTAATTGTATCTCTTGGCTCTATGAAAAACATGGCTTCTACTTTATGCATAAAATTTTTGAGTATACGTTAAATATTATACGGGCCTCTCTTCAAGAAAGTTTTTGTATTTATTTAGGTTAGAAAAATCAGTTGTAATTATTTATTTGTTTAATTAAGCATGGCACATTTTTATACATCTTAAGGATTAATAAAATAAATTCTTCAATATCTAAAAAAAGTTATAATACTTATATTTCTAGCTAATCCATAAATATAAAATTTGCCGACCTCCACCATCTACCAATATTATTTTGATGACATTATTCAAGTCTATAATATGTGATAAAGGTGATAGCACATAGTCAATGTTTTAGAAACAAACTTGCATTATTGCAGATCGTGTTTAAACTATTAGCGTATTCAAGAATGCACATATATTTCCTAATATAGTTTTTTAGTCTTATGAAACAAGTCTTAGAACATGTACAACCATAACGCCATAACGGCGTTATGGCGTTTTTAACGGCGTTATGGCCGTTACCTCCATTGGACCACCGGCGTTAAAGAGGCAAAACGAGGGCGGCGTTGGGCTTATAACGCCCATTAAGGGCATGAAAAAAAAAAAAAAAAAAAAAAACTTTTTGAAAAAGTTACACAAGTAGTCCCTCAACGGCTAGTAGCCGTTACAAATTCAAAAAAAATTACATAAAACCCCCTAACGGCTAGTTTTTTTTTTTTTTTTAAATCAAAAACATTTTTTTACCACTATAAATACCCAACTAAAACTCTATTTTTTTCACACTTCCTCTCACACTTTATATACTTCCTCTTCACACTTTCATAATTCAAAAATCAAATTCGTTCACAACGGATCCAAATCAAGCTGGTGATATTCCTCTGTCTTGGTCAGACGTTGATGACCAAGAGAACTTTCAATTTATGGCGTCCGCGCACGAGTATCACCTTCAGTTGGAACAACAAGAAGGTATTGAATCTCAACATCCTAGTCGTTCTCGTAGCCATGTATATCGTGAACGTGAGCTTGCAGAAGAACGTCTGCGCAACGATTATTTCGTAGAAGGTTGTAAGTATTCAAACAGGAATTTTCGTAGAAGATTTCGTATGAGCCGGAAACTATTCCTGCATATAGTTGAAGGTATTGAATCTTATACTTCCGATAATATTCCAGATCATTTTACCTTTTTTAGGCAAACACCCGATTGTACGGGTCGAATGAGTATAAGGGTGTGTTTGGTAGGGAGAGTTGAAGGCAAAGAAAAGGAAATGACCTAATTTCCCTTGTTTGGTTACGTAGAGAAAAAGAGAGTGGAGAATTAAAAAGATTTTGGTGGGGAAATGGAGAGAGTTGAGTAGTGTAATTTAAGTAGCCTCATTTCTTTTAATTTTGTGGAGAAATTGGAGAAATGGATTAATTTTTTTGAAATTTTTTTTTTTTTTTTTTTTTTTTTTTTTTTTTTTTTTACATTTAAAACAAATTAAAAAAATATATTTAAAAAAAAATATATTTTTTTTTTAAAAATTATTTTTTTAAAAAAAATAAGTTTTTTTTAAATAAATACATTTTTTTTAAAAATTATTTTTTTAAAAAAAATAAGTTTTTTTTTAAAATAAGTTCTTTTAAAAAATAAGTATTTAAAAAAAAAATTTTTTTTTAAAAATAAGTTTTTTTAAAAAAATAAGTTTTTTTAAAAAAAAATTATTTTTGAAAATTATTTTTTTTTTTAAATAATTTTTTTTTCATTTCTCGGGTCAAGTCTCTGTTGTTACCAAACATTAGAATTGAACAAAATTCTCTACTGATTTCTATTCTCTGAGATTATATTCTCTACTTCATTTCTTTTCTCTGAATTTCTCTCTACCAAACGTACCCTAAGTGCTCTAATGAAGTGTACGTCTGCCATACGCCAATTGGCGTACGACACCTCACCCGATGCATTTGATGAATACTTGCAAATGGGTGCGAGTACTTCAAAAGTATGTCTTGATAATTTTAACAAATGCATTCTTGATTTGTTTATGTCGGAATATTTAAGAAAACCAACATGGGCCGACATTCAAAAAATTTATCAACATCATGAAGAAAAACATGATTTTCCGGGAATGATTGGTAGCATTGACTGTATGCACTGGGAATGGAAAAATTGTCCAGTGGCTTGGCAAGGGCAAGGGCATTTTGCTAGGGGTGATAAAAAATACCCAACAATTATGCTTGAAGCTGTTGCTTCTCAAGATTTATGGATCTGGCATGCATTTTTTTGGATGGCGGGGGCAAATAACGATATTAATGTTTTAGATAACTCTCCGTTATTCGACAACCTTCTTGCTGACAATGCCCCAAAAGCACCTTATATGGTCAACGGAACTAGGTATGAACAGGGGTATTACTTGGCTGATGGAATTTATCCACAGTGGGCAACTTTCGTCAAATCCTTCACGGCAACAACTGATGAAAAACATACGTACTTTAAAAGGAAACAAGAAAGTGCCCGAAAGGATATTGAACGTGCTTTTGGTGTTCTTCAAGGCCGTTGGGGTATACTACAATAACCGGCACGTCAATGGGAAATTGCCACGATACGTAGAATCATGTATTGTTGCATTGTTTTGCATAACATGATTATAAAAGATCAAAAATTTGCATTACGTGACTATAACGAACTGTGGGTGGATCCGTCAGCAAATTTGAGGCAACGAAGATGGGTCGAAAGATGTGATACTCACAGTCGTAAGGCAAAAGAAATACACGACCGACAAACGCATACCCAACTCCAACAGGACCTTATGGAGCATGTTTGACAGAAGAATCTTGAACGACATGGACAACAACAAGAGAGCGACGATGATGAATAAGTATTTGCTATGTTTTTTTTTCGTTGTCATTTCCTTTATGTTGTAACGCTTAATTTACGGTGTGTTTTTTTAATTTCGATGTATTTTTTTTATTTGTTGTAATTTTTTTTCGATGTATTTTTTTAATTTCGTATTGTAATATGTTTTCAAATTTAATGTTATGTTTAGTTTAATAAATGAAGTATTTGTTTTAGTTTAGAGGTTGAAATTGAAAATATGAAATGTTATTGGGATGTTATTGTTGTGGGTGTTTTTTGGGATGTTAATGTTAAATGTTAAAGCTGATGTGGCGTTGACGTGGACGATGTTATTGGTGTTATGGTGTTACGATTGTATATGCTCTTAGGGTACGTTTGGCAAACATAATTGTTGTTGAAACTTAAGATAGAGATAGAGAGGGAGAAGTAGATTATAAAAGAGGATTGTTTTTATAAGCTACTAATATATATAGTGGGATTTATTTTTAACAAGTCCATATAAAAATTCAAAGTTCAGATTAAAACAAAATGAATAATATGTGAATTCACTTGCTACTGAGATCAAAATATAGTGGTCGAAATCATTGATTTTAATCTACTATGATGCAATTTGAACTCGAGCAAATTCTTCGTTTGACAGATTGATCGAAATTTCTCGCACCAAAAACTGATAACTTACTCTAGTTTAACATGACTTGTTATATTTAAAATGATTAAGAGGAGAGTTATTTTACATACCAAACTTTTCTCACATACTAAGGGACTCATCTCCACCATTCATCTAAAAAAAATCAATGGTTAAGATTAAAAGCATTTTATTATTTCACCCATTTTTTATAATTTAAATATCTCTTAAACCGTTAATCGTTAAGCGAAAATATTTACACCGTCGCGACGATCATTTAATTATCTTTCTATAGACGGGCACTTTGATATACTTTCAAAAAAAAAATTGTTTTTTTCACGTTTTTTCGTATTTTTTTCGTTTATTTTACGTTACTGAAATATGCATGAAAAAAATCATATATGATAAAACACTAAATTGAATATCACATGTGATATTAGTGTTAAATCATATATGATATGTAATATCACATGTGATATCATATGTGATTTTACACTAATATCACATGTGATATTACATATCATATATTATTTAACAATAATATCACATGAAATATTCAAATTAGTGTTTTATCATATATGATTTTTTTAATGCAAATTTCAGTAACCTAAAAAAAATAAAAAAAAACTAGAAAAAAAACGTGAAAAATGCGGAAAAAAAAATTTGTCGAAAGTATATCAAAGTGTCTATCTATAGAAAGATAATTAAATGCTCGTCGCAATGATATATTTTTTTTCGCTCAACGATTAACGATTTGAAAGATATTAATATTTGAAAAAAAATGATGAAAGTGGGTTTTTTAAATTGTTGGGATTAATCTCATCCATTAGATCAAATAAAAATGGTGGGTGGAGATTGATCCCTTGGTATGTAAATAATCTTTTGTCGTCAAATGATCTTATATCAATGATTAAATGTGTATAAGTATGCATGCATGATTTTATTAAAATGTACATTTCTGTATTTTTAAAATGTTGGTTGAACCATAACACCTGGGACTTTAGTTAGTATTTTAAAGACTCAATTATATATCATTTCCTCTATTAAGAAAATCCGTGTAAAGTATTCTAAATATTTTTCAAAGGTTTTGATAATACTAGACAGAATACCAACGTAAAACAATAGTATATAGCGGCAAATAACTATACATGTTAAATCGTGATTTTTGTTCAACCCTTGATACAAAACGTGTGTCTTTTGAAATACAAACTACAAAGTGGTGTTTTTTAAAATCAATATAGTGTGTATGTTTTAAAAGTTATCAAGTTTAGAATTGATTAAGAAAAGACATAATTTAAGTTGGCAAGTTTTTAAAAAGTCGTCAAGATTAATAGTTACTTAGAGGTAATTTAAACAAACTATATCAATTTAAATTTTAAGATTCATAGAAAATCTCTTACTCGACTAGAGCGGATCCTGAAACTTCACCCCTTATTTGAATCTATCATAAACTCCCATATGACTGCTATCAAAGAGAGGCTTTTTCTTGTACTATAGTTGCAAGTCTATTTTAAAATAAACTACATCAATCTAAGTTTTAAGAGTTTGATCTCACTTCTGTCAAAAGATGATGGCCGCAGTTAAATATCGTTTGAACTGGCTTTCGATCATAATTACCTAAGAGACAAGAACATATAATTCATCCTTTTTACTTTTATTATTGTACTTACTTTAGACCGAAAAAATAAATGGGATGTGATATAAGAACCCTCCCTATATTGTCACATCATAAGGGTTTAGTCAAACCGTACAACTTGCGATGCATACTGTATAATCTGACGATGCGTTCAATCATTGCAAACCCTCCTTATAGGAGGGTGTGGATAACTCACCCCAAAATAAATAGAGGGTGTGGGTGTGTCGTGTGTGACATGACTTGCCAATTTCATGTAGCAAAGAATGGAGAGGAGGGCCTCTCCCGTAACTTTTTGTTTTATTATGATTGTAGGGTAGTAAACCTTTCCAAATTTTGTCCCACAAATTATTGTGATTAGGGTACCTTGGGTTCACACATTATCTACCCTACATTTACCAATTGGGGGACATTATCTTATTTCTCACATAAATAAAAGAAAGTTAATCTAACAAATGTTGGACCATATTAATGCATTGAAGTCACACACAAGAACATGTATGGTGTAGAAATTTATAAATCGGTGTTGAAAAGTACGTATAGTTATAACTAGAGTTGAAAGTTATCATGTCTTCAGGGAGTAAATTGCAAAAATTATCTTTGTGGTACGGTCAAATTGCACGTTTCGTTCTTGTGGCTCATTAAGCGCAAAGATCGTCCGGATTTAGCACTGTTACGTGCACTATTGGTCCTTCATGTTAACCGGCGTTAAGTGAGTTCCTTTAATAATTACACGTTAGCCCTTTTAGCTAACGATCGTTGCAGCATTCATCCTTTACCGTTGCAGCGCCCATCCTTTACTAACTGTCGTTTATAATTTACTCCCTCCGTCTCAAAATAATAGTCCACATTTCCTTTTTTGGATGTCTCAAATTAATTGTCCACTTTTCTTTTATAGTAAAAACTAGAGAATTTTGTGAGGGAATATACCTTTTGAATGGTTGAAAATTAAAGTGGTCCCACTTTTATTAAATTGTGTGTTTCTTGTCTCTTGACAATAATTTTGAGACGGAGGGAGTAATATTTTCGTCCGGTTTTTTTACATTTTCGTACGTTTCTTTACGTTTTCATTCGTTTCTTTACGTTTTTATCCGTTTTTTTATATTTTCGTCCGTTTCTTTACGTTTTCGTCTGTTTTTTTACGTTTTCGTCCGTTTCTTTATGTTTTCGTCAGTTTTTTTCTACTTTCGTCCGTTTTTTTACGTTTTCATCCATTCTTATACGTTTTCGTCCGTCTTTTTACGTTTTATACTGTTTTTTAACGTTTTTTTCATTAAAAAAAATTGAAAAATTCTTCGACATAAAAATTTTACGTCATATAATGTTTTTTTCAAAATTATTTTTCAAAAATATTCTGAAAAAGAATTGAAAAAAAATTGAAAATTCGAAAATTTTTGGAACAAAAAAATTATCAATTTTTTTAAAAAATTTTCAATTCTTTTTTTCGAAATTCTTTTTCAAAATTTTTTGAAAAAGAATTTGGAAAAAAAATTGAAAAGAATATTATAACATTTAATGTCGAAAATTTTTGAAATTTTTATGTCTAAAAATTTTAGGAAAAAAATTTTTATGTTGAAAAAATTTTCAAAATTTTTTCCAATTCTTTTTCAAAAAATTTTGAAAAATAATTTCAAAAAAAATTTGAATTTTTTTTTGTTTTAATTTTAGGTTGGAAAATATTAATGTCGAAAAAGTTTTGGAAAAAAAATTTCAAATTTTTATTTCAATTGGAAAATTTTGACATAAATTCAATTGAAAAAAATTTCGACTTAAATTTTTTTTCTTCCAAAATTTTTCGACGTAAAAATTTCAAAATTTTTCGATATAAAATTTTAAAATTTTATTTTCAATTTTATTTCCAATTCTTTTTCAAAAAAATTTGAAAAAGAATTTCGAAAAATAGAAATTGGAAGAAAAAAATTTATGACGAAAAATTTTTATGTTGATAAAACTTCAAATTTTTTTTCTCGGAATTTTTGTGTTGAAATTCTTTTATGATGAAAACGTTAGAAAACATAAAAATATAGACAAAAACGTATAAGAACGGACGAAAACGTAAAAAAACGAACGAAAACGTAAAGAAACCGACGAAAACGTTAAAAATTGGACGAAAACGTAAAGAAACGGACGAAAACATAAAAAACGAACAAAAACGTACAAAAGTTGACGAAAACGTAAAGAAATGGACGAAAACGTAAAAAAATGGTCGAAAACGAATAAAAAAACGGACGGAAACGTTAAATTATAAACGGTCGATAGTAAATGATGGGCGCAGCAACAGTAAAGGATGAATGAATGTTGCAACAATCATTAGCCAAAAGGGCTAACGTGTAACTATTAACGGAACTCACTTAACGCCGGTTAACATGAAAGACCAAAAATGCACGTAACAGTGACAAATCCGAACGATTTTTGCACTTAATGAACCACAAAGACGAAACGTGCAATTTGACCATACCACATGGACGATTTTTGCAATTTACTTTGTCTTCAGGGATCGAACTTATTGAGTCAACTAGAGTTGAAAGTTATCATTTCTTCAGGGATCGAACTTATTGAGGACTCGAAAGGGCCGCGGCCTTTCTCAATAAATTTAGTCAAAAATACAAACTTATATTTTATATTAGCATTATTAGTAGAAATGTTAAAAAGGAAAATGTAAATCGGCCTCTAAAATAAATATGTTACACTTTTGCCCACCCAATTAAACTTGTCACGTTCTGTCTATGTATATCTATATACTACATATAAAAGAAGAAACACTCTTTTTCTTAATTTTAAGACTTACAACTTTAAAAGCTTATGATACAACACTTTACGGCACAAAACACTCTCTTTCTTAGTTTTAAGTGGGCAATTAATGTGGTAAATAAAAACAATTAATAGAGTTATTAAAACAGCTCATATATAAGAAATACAAATTATCAAACATATAATACAACTAACTTAAACATAATTCATGCATTAAATGTCACTAAAATGCTTAAAACTAAGAATTAAATAATACAAATAATAAAGCATATTATACAAACTATTCAAACACAAAAACTACAATTTAAGAAATACAAATAATAAAATTAAAATTACAAAATATTTTTCTCTATATTTTATCCTACTACAAATATTTCTAATCCGGTATCAATTTGTTTATTACTACATGTATATAAAACACGGATCGATTCGGGTAATAGCTATATTTAACAATAAAAACCGAAATCGAACAGCGATAAGAAGGTTCATCGCTTTCTTAGTTATCATTTTTTTGCGGTTTCGGATTGAGCGGGTCGGCGCGGTTTGTTGGTTTCACATATTTTTTTAACACTCGTATCCATAAAACTTAGCTTTATATAAATCAAATAGAATTTTGAACGACGAAAAAACATTGCTCAATAAAATATTTACTATCATTATCGTATAATGAAAAACATTGTCATTAGTTAAAGAATTGAAATACGTCACATGTAATCTTGATATTAATAAATTTATTGTTAAAAAGAAAATAATAAATTAAAATACATAATTTCTCGGGTATTTTATTTCAGAATACCCGGCACCGTAACATGCGAATACCCTGTTAGTGTTGATGATGAGAATAGGACCACATGGTAAATGGACTTAATGATGTTAGGTTAAGATCAAACTCGTTGATATTATTAATGAAGAAAACAGGTGTTTTATGTCGATACTTTAGAAAAGAATAGTCAATCTATATTTGCTTTTACCCTAATTGTAAGTTTATGTAGAGGTATTATTAAGTACCCTAAAGTGAAAAAACGACTTTTTTGAGGTTATTTTGTCATGTTTTGTAAGTGATGTTATGCGAAGTCGCTTTCTAAACCAATGACACATTTGCTTTTTGCTTGGAAGAGTTGGTGTGGCATCACAAATGCTTGGTGTCGGTGAAATCCAATAAGAGTACCACCAAAGCATACCAAAAAACAAGTAAAATGTAACATCCATATCTTCCTACCTCCGACCTACCTTTACATAATCACTTTTTTTTTTTCTTTCTTCCACATTAAATTCCCTTACACCTGTTAATAGAAATGGTAATGTTATTTTTATACTTGTTTTTTTAGAACGACAATTTTAATTTTTAACCATCTGATAATATTTATACTACATATCTATCTTACATGTAGTAATAGGTTTGAACTCACAAATTTTTGGTTGTGGACCTTCCCACATAATATGAGTACCATTAAAACACAAACCCATGTTTTTATACTTGTTTATATGTACAAAGTTATGAGAAATCATTAATATGCATAAGTATAACTTATACGTGTAACGAGTCTATTGAGATATGTAAAATCAAAGGTAATATGAAAAATGACAGAATATCCGAGTTGCACATCAAATAATGAATAGACAAAACATACAACCGGATATATCAATTAAGCATGTCGATCGTATAGCTCCAAATTCATGTAATGTCGAGAACTCTATATATAGTTGAGTCATGTGCAGTTTAGATTTTTGTCAAGTAACCTGATTGAATAATGATAGATTATAACGTTGCTCAAATCATTAGTCAAATTGAAATAATCTATATTTCAAAAATGAAGATTTCATTGCTGAAATAGTGAAATGAATGTGATTGGGGACTACATATTAACAATTTTAATGTTTCAATTTCATTGCACTAGACAACGTTAGTTTATATACCTATCTCTAGAGTTATCAGAAAAGATCTCAAATTCTCAACAGACAACTTAAATTTTTTAGCTAATTGCTTATCGAGTATTGACCCGTCTTTAACATTGATATGTTAAGGATCGTATATGACACAACGATGAAAAGTTTGTTCAACTAATATTTCAATCATTACGTAAAAGTTTAAAACGTACCATAAATGCCTAATACAATAAGAAAATAAAATGTACAATTAAAAGTTTAAAACGTACAGTAAAAGGGGTTTTGGTTCAATTGGTACTCACCTCCGAAAAACTCATAAACCCACTAGAAAGATTTTATAGATAAAAGGTCAAGGGTTCGAGTCTCGGCTGCTTCTTACTCCAGTTGGTGCCCCACTAGCCAGAAGAGTTGCTGGAGCTATTCTTTGTGGAGTGAACAATGAATGATGCAAAAAAAAAAAAAAAAAAAAAAAAAAAACACCCCAATTTAAGATGTTCTCGTTTTTTTTTTTTTTTTTTTTTTTTTGAAATTTGGCTATTAATTACGAAGCACAAGCCACCAAATAGTGGCCGGCAGGAGACACAACGAAATTACATCCAATCAAAATTACACCATTCTTTCCAACTAATCGAACATCCTTTCGATCTATTCCTATACCATAAAAAACCGAGCGACTTCACGTCTTGAAAGATCTTCTCCCCCGAGATGGCACCATTAGAGAACCTTTTGTCATTCCGAGCTTTCCAAAGACACCAACATGAGATAAACACAAGGCCCTGAAAAACCTTCTTCTTCTTTTTGTCGAGACCAACCATGGCCCATTTACTTCGAGATCTCTGTTTCATATCTTTAGCCTTACGGTCCAAGATGCCGTTCAATTTCTTTTTACATTCAATTCTTGTCCACTCCTCATCCTCCGTAAGCTCAACGTCCTCCATAGTAATGTCGAGATCGTGTATCTCTTTATTACAAAGCTCAGCTTCCTCACCTTCTTTCCTCAACATCTCATCCCTCCACTCCTTAAGGTGCTTACGAATCCATTTAAATTTCCTCATCAACTTCACATCTAGAGGCCCTTTAAACACAAAAGTACCAAGGGCCTTAATGACTGTCTTTTCGCAATCAGGCAAGTCCAGCCATGAGTTGAAGAAGCGAAAGGGTTTAGGCCCAAAGTTTAGCTCTATTAAGGATAGGAGAATTGGGTTATGATCCGAGTGCACCCTAGGGAGCGATCTAAAGCAAGCTTCGGGTCACTCATTAAACACTTCCTTGTTCACCAGACACCTATCTATCTTACTCGTTTTCTTACTGTCACAATTCTCAATTTCCGGTCATTTCTCAAATTTACTATTCATCTCGGGAATTTACTATTCATCGGATACTATTCATCATTTTACTATTCATCTTTTTTAAGTCGAGTTGATATTTTGAGAAGTTATTTCAAAATTTTACTATTCACAAAACACTATTCATTCCCGGAGAAAAATTTATATTCATGGTTCATTATTCATCATTTTTCGTAAACTAGATTTACGAGTATCAAATTCGCGTAACTGTAAGTGTTTAGCTTCGTATTCATGAAACACCATTGAGAACACTTCATATAGACTAGGATTAGTCTACATATCATCAGTAACCTCATTTTCATATTAGTTCATGCATGAGTTTGCATATTTCAGTAACGTATATTTTTCTATTAAATAAACGCTATCGCACGATCATTTATTTTGAATAATTGATCCGACACTCCCAACAATTGTCCTGATATATTTTTATACTCACTTTAAAACTATAAAAATTATATTATTAATTTACCCGATGTTTTAAATTTATTTTGTATATAAATTGTTATATATATATTTACGACGGTTTTCGTAAATTCAACTCGATAATTATTTATTCACTCAATTCTTGCGAGAAATGTATTTTTATAATTTTTATGACTTCAATATATTTTATTTTGTTCCGTTAAAATCGATTTCTAGTTAACGCTACATTAAATAATTAATTACATGTACAAAATACACGCTATACTTAACTTTAAATGTAATTAACTAACAAAAAACACATTAAACCCTTTCCCAAACCCCCTTGGCCGACCTCCCCATGCGAAGTCATCATCTTTTTATAAAAAATATCTTAACTAGATTATGTACACCTATTCACTTACTAGATATTTGCAATAAACAATGAGTTTTACAAAAATAAAACACACAACACATATTTCAAAGGTGAAAACAAAAAGAAACCCTCTCATCTCTTTGTGTATGATCGGCCAAGACAAGAAGACCAAGAAGAAATCACAAGTTTTTCAAAGATTAAGTGCTTATATAAACCCTAGTATACTTTTATATAAGATTTTGAAATAAAAATCAAGAAGTAATTAGTACCTAGTTACTTAAACCTCATCATATAACTAGTAAGCTTTTCATGATCTTTACTAATCTTTCATAATCATTCTTAAGCTATTTTTATCATATTAGTATAAAAACATGCAATTATCATATGAGTTTATACCACTTATAATTGTTTTTAGTACATATTATGAGTTATAATCATCCTATAATTAATCCCTTGAAACATATCATTTTTGATGATTTTTAGGAACCCATGACACCCTAAGAAGGTGTATGGTAGGTTTAGAATAGATTTGGTGTTGATTTGAAGTGATTAAAACAAGAGTTACGCAAGAAAAACCATTTTCAACAACACTAGATTTGGGTCTGATCGTTTTTACAAAATCTGGAAATTTCGACAGGTTATGGATTATTTTGGGCTGGATATTCAGAAAATATACTTTAAAATGAAACCGTAGTCGCTTGAACGGGTTAAAACGGATTTATAACGAAGGAGATACGCTATTTTTAAGTTTTGCGACGAAAACTAATTTTCTGAAAAATGGTAAGCTGTTAAGGGTTATTTTAAGGGCAAAAATGAGTTTTAAACCTTATCTAAATGAGTCGATTTGTCAAAAATATACTAGCATACATTAACACAAAGCTAAGGATATATAGAACGTAGAAAACGGACTTATAACGACTAAGTTATACACATTTTAAATAAGGATATCGTAACTGTTGAAAACACAAAGACCTTGATAGATCTTAAGCACTCGGAGATCGTTAGAGTTGCCTATGTAATCACAAGCAAACTAATAGAAGATCTCTACAACTCGTATTCTTTAGCGGAATGAAAATACAAGTTATAATAACTAAGAACTCTTAGATCCTCTATGGATCTTTTGATTATTGAAACTCTATGTTTCGGATATTTTACAAGACTTGAAAGACTTAGAAAAACTTATCTAATACAAACTATTATGGTTCCTTTTATAGGCAAGAAACCCTAATGACTCACGAGCATTTGCAACGTATGCTCCTAATACAAACATAAACAACGCATGCATCTAGACAAGCATGCAACTAATCATATTGTTTTACTAATCATATTGTTTTGTTCCAAACATATTCTGAGTAAGCTCTAAACAATACGGCGCCAACCTATCCTTCATACGGCGCTGACTTTTCCTGCATACGGCCTACATACGGCGCTTATCTCTCCTACGTGGATTCGTACTATCAGCAGAATCACGATCTCTGCATTAACACTTCAGCTGAAGTATAACTTCAGCATAATCCATTCTTCTTCAGCAGAAACTCTTCGGCAGATACTTCAGCAGATCCAGTAGTTTACCGTAATTCCCAACAATCCTCCCCTAAACTGGAATTTGACTAGGTTAAGTTCCAGTTTCCTTGATAGATCGTTAATACTCTTGAGGATTGCCTTCGAACATCAGCAACAAAGATTCAGAAGAAGAACATCTCTATGATGACTGAACTGTGATACACCAGATCTTTGCAGCAACATATGACATCATGTACATCAAAACATATAAGTTTCATACTATTCTCATCACTTCCAGGTGTGTTAACTCCTGTGAGAGGTGAATCATTGAAAATAATGGGTTTGATGTCTCTTTACCAATAGCCATCACTACTGGAGTAGTCATATGTTTGAGTTCGAAAACTATGGTACATTGATAACCATCTGATTTATGGGCAAACCAGCAACCATATAAACGGATTTGACTTGTCTTTACCTGTAGCCGTTTGCTCAGGACTAGTCAATTCTTAGTATTGGTGAATTGAGAACCAAATATGGATTCAGTTGCCTTTACCACATTCCATATTCATGTGGGCTAGTCAATTCTTGGATTCCAAAAAGGAATAGACCATGGTGAATTGATGACCATACAACCCTCAGCAGTGAAGCATGGGTGGTTGTAGACCCTATGTTTTTGAGCAAACCATTACAGCTATCAACAGATTTGTTGTGTCTTTACCAAAGTTGTACCCTTTGGACTAGCCAACTCTTTGACATACACAAGGTATATCTGGTGAGTTAAAAACCATCAGAACGATACAACAAACAAACCTGCATAATTTTTTTTTTTTTTTTTTTTTTTTTTTTTTAACTAAGAAATTGAAAAATAACACAGAAATTGACAAATAACACAAATAACACAAACTAAATGTAACAAAACAAGGTAGTGCAGAGAGTACCCAGTACCATGATTAGGATGAGGATGAGGCCTGTTGCTGTTGTAGAAGTTGAGTCTTGATCAGACCCACCAATGTTGAAGCAGACAATCTTTCATTGCCCACTGGTTCTGAAGGAATCTCCAATTTCTGACTAAGCATCCTTTCCATAAGTCTCTTGGGCAATGGATACTTTCTTTCAGCAAGCATGCAGACAGCGATTCCACCCTTAGTCTCAAGCACATGCACACGAGGGAGAGGATAGAATCTCCAGGACGCAACCTTCCACCGATGTGAGTTCTCCCAAATGGAATGTGCTTTACTATTGGGAGAATGAGAGTTTAACAGGACTTGAAGATCTCCCGGTAAGAACATCCCAGAACCTTGTGGTTCCTTGTTGCAGTAATGGGTGGTAACACGAGTGTACAGAGAAAGTAAATATGCCCTGTCTACCAAGTGTAGAATTTCCTTCAGAAAGGTGAATTCCATTGAAGTGGAGTCCTTTCGATGAATGACATTCATCTCATCATCCTTCAGATTCCAATCGACCAACACATTTTGATCTCCCTCAGGAAAATCAGCAGCAGAACCCTCTATAATGAAAGTTGAGTCATCAGCTTCAAGATCCAGGGGAGATCTTTTGGCCATTCTCTTCTTCCTCCTACCAGGCTTATAGATTTCCCCAGGGGGAGCATTTGCAGTTTGAACATTTGTGGTAAGACTTGAAGAGGTAGAGGGAGACTTAGTTGGAACACCTTCACGAAGTGCATTCATCCTGTGAAGCATCTTTATCGCCCTTTTTGTTTTTATTTCAGCGAGATCAGCTTCCTTAACTTTAGAATCTTCTTGCGTGTCAACGGTTGCCACAGATGAAGTGGGAGCTGATACATCAGGTGCTTCAGGAGAATCGGTAGATGGTTCAGCAGATGGACCCTTGTCAGTAGAGGAAGCAACTTCAGTAGTTGCTTCAGCAGGAATGACTGGAGACGTCTCCTTGGGTGGAGCATCATCAGACTTGAGTCTTTTGGCTTCTTGAGCAACTTTATTCCCAGCAATCCTTTTCAGGTTGGTAGAAGGTGCTGAAGATGATGACTTGTCCCCCATGATCTGTTTATATTTGCGAACCAGGACATGATCAGGAAAAGCCTTAACTTGTTTCATTGTTAAGCCAGAGTTGTACATCGAGCATTGATTTTTCACCACCTGTCTCATTTCAGATTTGGTGGGAGGTTTCTCTTTGTTCTTCTGAGCTTTGATGGCTCTCCTTTGTGCAATAGCTTCTTGCTTCCTTTGTCTTCCCTGAGCCATCATTTGCTCCACATAATTCTCATTGTTGAAATCTCCACCTAGTATACTTTGAGCAAGAGAAGGTCTTGAAATAACATGCTCAGTTAGATCATCCCAGTATTCAGCAGGCATCTGAACACGCAGTGCATCCAGTTCTCTTCTTCTCTCAGGAGGTAAAGATGAAAAGTCCTCTGTTTCATGTTGTCGAGCCAATAATTCACTTTGCTTTGACTTTTCAAACTCAGCCAATCTACTTGCTTGTCCTAGTCTTTCCTCCTCACTTACCAGGTCTGGACCAAGCTCATCTTCAGTTATTACATCTTTCCCTGTATCATCAGGCTTCTTAGCATACTCATCTTTAGTTATATCAACGAAAGGAACTTCAGTAGAAATACCCAAGTCAACTGTAGGAGAAACATGTTGATGCAGATTATCAACTGGAGTGGTCATGACAACATCATCAGAATTATCTGCTGAAGGTGAAGGGCCTGTTGGTTCTTGAACAGATGAAGATTGACCATGATCCGAAGATACATCCTCCGTTTGCACATCAGCAGATGCAGCCTTGTCAACACCAGGTTCCTTTGAAGCTTCAGAAGAAACCTTACTTAAATAAGATCTCTTTCTTCTTTTGTAAAGAACAGGTTCCTTCTTCTTTGAGGAAGCAACAACTACTGATGAAGGATCATTAAGAGACACATCAGCCAACATATCAAGAGACCCAAAATGAGGTACTTCTTGTTCTTCATCAGAGGAAACCACAAGCTTCCTTTTGAATCCCCCTTTAAGTTTGTCCTCTAATTCCTTGACTTGATTCTGCAGTTCTTCAATCTTACTACCAAGAGAAGACTTGGTCTCTGCAAGCTCCTTTTTCAGACTAGTCACCTCAGTAGCATACCTGTTGACAAGAGCATAGACAGATGAGAGTGTAATAGGGTCCTCAGCTCCACCAGCAGATTGCTCTGTGGTAAAGGGAGCTTCATTGGACCTTTCAGTAGAATCATGGTCATGCTCAAAGTGAGGAAGATCTTCATTGAGAGGATCCCTAACAGGACTTGGTGTGGGCAGTCTATTAAGATCAGACTCATCATGAGAAACCTGAGTGGGTGGTGGACTGGGACAAGGTGGCTGGTCAGGAGCAACCTGAGTTGCTTCAACAGTTGATGAGGGGCCCTCATCAATGTTAACTAATGGATTACCATCAGTAGCAACCGGTGAAGAAGGAGAGGATTATTAGCCACATTCTCCTCATCAGCAGCCTCATTGCCTTGGGGCAACATGGCTGCAAGCAAGGGATGATGTTCCCCCTGAAAGTGAGTTCTCATGGTTGCAAACAATTTAGCAGTTAAAGCACCTATGGGATAAAAGGATTGGGCTTGGGTAGTGGTGTCTAAAATCATTTGCAGAAACCTTGGGTACATTAAAAACTTAGTCTTTTTCCTTTGAAGATTTTCAACCATGTTTTCAAAAATATACTTAGAAAAATTGTAAGTTACCCCTTGGGAAAGACACACAATACCACATCCTAGTTGGGAAGAGAACTGGTCCCATCCTCCTAACTTGTTGCTTATGCATTGAAGCAGCGTGTGAACCAGGAACCTCCACTTCGGGCAAAGTTCCTTCTTCAGCCACATATCAGTCCTTGTACCTCGATAGCCAATTGCTCTTAGCCCAGTAAGCACTTCTTCCTGATTAGAGTGAAATTCTCCATCGGCATCTTCCAAGCGAAGCTTCCTCCTTATTAGGTCCTCTGTCACTATGTGCTCTGTTCCATCAATCACAGCCCTAATCTCTGTCTCATTCCTCTTCTCAGCAGATTCCCAAAACTGAGTAACCAGTGATTCATATATCTCATTCGGAGAATGTGTTAGAGCATAACAAATCTTGGACCTTTTCAAGAATTCCACCATTGGTTCGTACAATTCATATCCCTTACCTTTTCCCAGAAATGCAATTTTGTTGTGATCATTTTTAAATTCAAGAGCCATGAGGGATATGAGTTTTTAGGGTTATGATTTCTCGTAATGGTGAGTGTTTGTGGATGCAGGATGAGAGGGAATCGGTTTGTTCTGAAGGGAAAAGAATGGTGAGTGAGTGTTAGTTTTTGCCCAAAATATAGTCAAAGAGAATAGACCGTTTGGTTGACCGTCGCTGACGTGTATTCCAACTTTGAAGAAACCCAAAATAACACTTCAGCAGAAACATATGGTCAATCTGCTGAAGTTATACACTTCAGCAGAAACCATCAAAGATAAGAATATCTTCGGTAAGTTTCTAGAATTACTGTGCCACCCACTCGCATTAATTCTCATTGAACCTCGAACCCGTCTATAAAATGATCCTAATGCATACTTATCTCTTCATCAAAGATCCCCAAATATTTACCACAAACCCTAGATGCAAAAACAAACCCCAATTAACCAAATTGTACCATGAATACCAAACCTGAGATCATAGATCTCACAACATCATCTTCATCATCCTCTTCATCATCATCAAGTGGTGAGTCAAACCCATGGCTACATTACTTTCCTCAACCCTATCCACGACCAAATAAATCACCCTTTCTCCCCTCTTCAGAAGATGATAGTGTAGTGAATCCAAGTGAATCTGCTGATGATTCTGATGACTCCTATAAGGAGGGAACATCATACTCCCAACCTCCAGCACCTCGGCCTCAACAAAGGCCTCGTGCCAGGAATCCGCCACTCCCCAAAGATAGAGAGGTGGTTCTTGGTCTCACTGCGCCAGCTTTTGGTGCATCAACACACATCGTATAAGAGAAGGGCTTAAGGAGGGTGGATGGATTGCATTTTGGTTGAAATACATAGATGAAGCACACAAGAGACGTTATTTTTCTCCATCATCATGTGTGGTCATCGTCATCATCAACGTTTGCATCAATCCATCCTCTCCATTTTGGTCCTTAGCATCTTCGAACGCATATCCAGCATCTAGTGTGAAAGATGTGAGCGATCATGCATATCCAACATTCACTTAGATGTTGGAATAGATGATATGTACTAGATTAGGATTAGCGTAAGTGTATAGCTCGTATCTTGAAGATGCATTTGTAGTAGGTTGACTTTTGTAAGCTGTAAGCTGTAAACTGTTTCTTGAATGAATGAAAGAACAATTTGACTTCAATTTCTTTTCTTCAGCATTATAACTTCAGTGAATCAAATTGTTTGCTTCAGTACTTTTAATTTCAGAAGAAACAAACAACAATCTTTTAGCTATCTTGACCATATACCAATGAACCACACTTGATGAATTTGATCTTGATCATGGAATAGACAAACTGCAATTCAGACAAGGAATAGACAAAATGCAATCCAGACAACTGCAAAACAGACACAAAAACACACAAGAACAACACAAAGACAAACAAACTAAAGAATTATTAGAAAGTTAGTGTTAGTAAACAAAATAACACACAAAAATATGCAGAGTTTGCACAAATCCTCCCCTGAGGCATATGCCTCCCCTGAGGCCTATGCCTCCCCTTAAACTTTGCAGTCAAGGGTTTAGCATTCCAATATTGACCACAAGGTGTTGAAACCTTGGTCCATCAAAAGCTTTTGTTAACAAGTCTGCGACATTATCATCAGTATGAATTTTAGCCACTTTTATCAAATGTTTTTCATATGCATCTCTTATAAAGTGGTGCCTGATTTCAATGTGTTTTGTTCGACTGTGAAAAACTGGATTTTTGACTATGCAGATGGTACTTTGATTATCTATATAAATTGTTGTGTTCATGAAGTTGTACCCATAGTCCAGCAATTGGTTTTGAATCCAAAGGACCTGTCCACAGCAATTTGCAGCAGCAACATACTCTGCTTCAGTAGTTGAGGCAGCCACAATGGTTTGTTTCTTGCATTGCCAAGAAATTAACCTCTTTCCAAGAAATTGGCAGCCTCCAGTTGTGGATCTTCTATCCAGATTTGCACCAGCATAATCACTGTCACTATATGCTTCCAACTTGAAAGGAGACTCTTTTGGGTACCAAAGGCCTAAACGAGGTTGGCCTTTGAGGTACTTAAAGATCTTCTTGACAGCATTGAGATGGGAAGTAAGTGGAGTGACTTGATGTCGAGAACAAACACTCACAGCAAAAGTAATATCAGGTCTTGAAGCTGTTAGATACATCAATGAACCAATCATGGACCTGTACAGATGAACATTCACAGGTAGATCTGGTTCATTATTTGCTTTTGTCTTTGGAGCTTCATAAGGTGTTGTGGCAGTCCTAACACCTTCCATACCAAATTTCTTCAAAATGTCCCTTACATATTTATCTTGACAGATAAAGATGCCATCTTGTTTTTGCTGAACTTGGAGACCCAAAAAGAAAGTAAGCTCTCCCATAGCACTCATCTGGAATTCTCCTTTCATTAGTTCCTCAAATTCCCTGCACCAAGCTTCGTTTGTGGAGCCAAAAATAATGTCATCCACATAAACTTGCACAAGGATGATGTCTGAGTAATTCTTCTTTAGGAACAGAGTTTTATCAATAGCACCTCTCCTATAGCCATGCTTCAGCAGAAAGGATGAAAGCCTAGCATACCAAGCTCTAGGTGCCTGATGTAAGCCATAGAGAGCTTTGACAACCTTGTAAACATGATTTGGGTGATCTGGGTCTTCAAATCCCTTGGGTTGAGTGACATAAACCTCCTCTTCAATCTCACCATACAGAAAAGCACCTTTAACATCTATCTGATACACCATGAAACCCATGTAAGAAGCATAAGCCAAGAAAATTCGAATGGCTTCAACTCTAGCAACAGGTGCAAACACTTCATCACAATCAATTCCCTCCTCTTGTCTGAAGCCTTGAGCCACTAATCTTGCTTTGTTTTTTATCACAACACCCCGAGCATCTCTCTTATTCTTCAAAATACACTTTGTCCCAATGGCATATTTGCCATCAGGGAGTGGAACCAAGATCCAAACCTGCTGATTGTGAAATTGTTGCATCTCTTCTTGCATTGCTTCTAGCCAGCTTGAATCGTTAAGAGCTTGAGAAACACTTGTTGGTTCCACTTGAGAAAGAAAACAAGCAAACAGACAATGCTTGAAGTCTGTGTGATTGTCTCTTTGCTGGTTGGAGACATAAGAGAGAAAAGCAATCTGTCCAAACTGAGGACTTGTTATAGCCCTTCGAGTTCTAACAGGTGCCAGAAGATCACCTATAATGTTGGATTGAGGATGAGCAATATTGATCCTCTGAGTAGCAGTGGGGCTGACTTCAATGGATGAATCAAGATTAGTGATAGTTGGTTCAAACTCAGCATCATAAGAGGGTGAGGTGAAGATGCCAGCTTTGGGTTGATGATTTCCAAGATCTGAGGGTTTTGGAAAGCGTGTATAAGGTTCTCCCAAGTCTGAAGACACTTGAGAAGGAACATGAGAAGAAACAGCATAGCCTTCAGCGGATTTGTGGATGGTAGGTGTGACAGAATCAACTTCAGCAGAAGCATGGTTTCTACTGACTCCTTCATTAGCAACCTCTCCATTAAGTTTTTCTGCTTCAAG
This sequence comes from Chrysanthemum seticuspe, assembly GCA_019973895.1. Taxonomy (NCBI): domain Eukaryota; kingdom Viridiplantae; phylum Streptophyta; class Magnoliopsida; order Asterales; family Asteraceae; genus Chrysanthemum; species Chrysanthemum seticuspe. Next base: position 70,316,305 of record BPTQ01000005.1, read on the forward strand.
CTTAGCTGCAAATTCTTGAGTCTGAAGCCTAGCAAGGTCCTCAGCATAATGTGATTCATCTTCATCACTCTTATCAGCAATATCCTTGGAGGTGGTACCTGCAATATTGTTAGGGGAGAAAGAAGGCACAAGTATAGGTTGCTCATCATCTTCAAACTCATTTTCAGAGTCATCATCTAAGGTACCTGCATTATTAGTGGGAGACTCTTGAGGACCTGCATTTTGGTTAGCCAAATGTCTAGTGTAACCCAAATAATCAGTTAAGTAGTCAAGGTCAAAAGACCACGTATGACCCTGTCCTTGAACATTAGGCTTATCTTCCAAAAATCTCAGGTTCAAAGTCTCCTCTATCTTCTTGGCTTGCAAATTGTACACCCTGTATGCCTTACTATGAGCTGAATAACCCACAATATAACCATCATCAGCCTTCTCATCAAACTTTCCCAACGGATCACTGGTGTTTAGAATGGTCACTTGACAACCAAAAGGTTTTAGGTAGTGAATGACAGGAACCTTCCCAAAGAGAAGTTCATATGGTGTTTTGAGTTGAGGTCTAGTAATGGAGACCCTGTTTAGCACATAGCACGCTGTGCCAACAGCTTCAATCCAGAACATAGTGGGCAGTTTAGAGTCTGCAAGCATTGATCTTGCAGCCTCTATTAAGGTCCTATTCTTTCTTTCAGCCACCCCATTTTGTTGTGGGGTTCTTGGATTACTATAATCCCTTTTTATACCTTTTGACCTACAGAGTTCTATAAGAATAGCATTCTTGAACTCTGTCCCATTATCACACCGAATTCCCTTAACCTTTTTGTTCAACTGATTTTCAACGAGGGTGATGAAGTCAGTCAGCACTGCAGATGTTTCATCTTTGGTTCTTAAAAAGAAAGCCCAACAAAATCTGCTATATCCATCAGTGATAACCAAACAGAAGTACTTATGATCAATGCTTCTGACTTGAGTTGGACCAAACAGATCCATGTGGAGCAACTGAAGAGGTTCTGAAATGATGCTCACAGCATTGATAGCTTTGTAGGAGGCTCTGTGTTGTTTTCCTTTGTTGCATGCAACACAATTATGATCATTGGTGAAAACTTTGGAGGGAAGACCTTCAACAAGACCCATTTTAGAGAGTTTGTTTATGGTCTTGAAATTCACATGAGCCATCCTCCTATGCCATTTAGTAGACTCATCAAGGGATGCTTTAGCCACCAAACAAGTGAGGTCACCAGCAGGTTGAACTTCATTAAGGTTGAATGTGTACAAATTGTGAGTTCGAGGGACTTTCAGCAGAATTGAAGTATCTTCTGGGAGTTTGAAGTCTTTAGACAGCACAAGACATTCATTCTCAGAGAAGAGTACTTTGTTCTTGGTGTCACAGATTTGTGAAACGGAGAACAAGTTGAAATGCTGAAGTTCCTTAACATAGTACACATTTTCAAAATCCAGATGAGGTGTCTTTATGGTGCCTTTCCCTGTGATACTTCCATCACTTCCTCCAAAAGTCACATTGCCTCCTCCTTCTATGGGAACAAAATTGTGCATCATATCTCTGTTCCCAGACATGCTTCTGGAACAGCCACTATCAACAATACCAATATCTTTATGCTTAAGGGGATGATCCTACAAACAACAAAAAAAATATATATATATATACATACAGTTAGCAACCAAAGAAGGTTCAAGTCATTACTGACTTGAACCTGCCTTGTGGATCACAGGTTTAGGCCATGAAGATCTAGAGGATCCACCATTGTTCTTGGTCCTCCATTGATGATTGGGTCCCTTGATAGTCCAAGAACAACCTGCTGAGGGCTTCACAGCAGTACTCCCATATCCCATCCCAGCATACATAGAGTCAACATATATAGGCCAATAACCATGATTAAAGTATGGGCTAGTTGGTTGCACATAAGGTCTGGCAACTGAACCTCTCCAATGAGAGTCAGTATTAGCTGCTTGTGGGACATAAGGTGGAATATTATTAACATTGGTCCACTTTGATTTATGTTTCTGCTGAGTAGCACATACACCCAATCTTTGCTCATAAAAATCACAATCCTTAATTAAATGAAATTTACTTCCACACACAAAACATGTCTTCTTCTTGGAAGATTTATTCAAATAGGGAGATGTTTGATTACATGCAGAAGTACTTAAATCAGAAACATTCAAGGAATTGTTTTTAACAGACTAATTATGCAAAGCTTTAAAAGATAAATCTTCAGAAGAAACTGTCTTGGAAGTTGATTCCTCAGCAGCTTCCCTAGAAGGCTTGTAAGTAGACTGGGGTGCAGGCTTGGGTGTAGGCTCAGGTGAGGGCTTGGGAAGGTCAGACTTCTCATTTGAATCACAGCTTTCATAGGGGTAGACCCTTGATCCGATGAATTGTCACTGTCAGAGCAAGAGACAAAGTCATTAGATGAGGTATCAGGGTCTGGCAAGTCTTTTGACTTTTTGCCATATAGATGATGTGATCCATCAAAGTCAACAGTGATGGATAGGTCAATGGGCATAAATTCACCTCTAATAGGTCCAGGGACAGCATGCATTTCACCTTCTTTTACAAAGTTAGCTAACTTTGCTGGTGTTGATTTACGACTATCATTCCTAGCTTCCAATCCTACATACTTTTGAAAGCCTAATCCTAAGCCAGAGGTTACTGATTGACTGTTATAGATTTCTCTAGCCAGATTATCACCTGAAATTAACCATTCCTTACGCCTAGTTATTTCCTCAGCTAGTTTTTCTTTGAGCTCTAGGTTCTCAGACACAGCTTCAGCCTTTGCTTTCTCAGACAGTTTTAAGTAATTATTTGCAACTTCTAGATCAAACTGTAACACCTTTATCTTTTCTTCATAAGCTATTTGATTCTTTTGAAACCATACCTTTTGTCTTTCTACTGTTTTTAATGCTAGTTTATGAGCTTCATTTTCAACATAGCATTCATCGAATTTAGGTTTCATAGCATCATACTCTTCTTTAAGTTCGTTGTATCTTAGACTACAACCAAATATACAGTTGTGTACCTGAGATAGTCCCATCAAGGCAAACTGATCATGCCTTTCATCCGAAGTACACCTTGCCAGCAATCCAAGCTTATCAGTGTCAGGAGCTTCCTCATTCACAGGTTCATGTGCAGTCCAGTTGACCTGTTCATCCATGGTGAGAAGAGCTGCTGAAGCTCCAGCTTCCTTCTGTTTCTGCTGATAGGAAATGTAGTTAGCTCCATCTCCACTCTTCCTGTCTTTGCATTCCCTTGAGAAATGTCCCATCTGGTGGCAAGTGAAACACTTGACTTTTCTCCTGTCAAAGCGAGCTGGTTCCTTTCCCTAGAAAGCAAACTTCCTTCCAGACTTCTCTTCAAACCTTTTGATGTCCACTGACAGCAATGCCACCTGCATTTTCAGTTTCATCTCCTCCATTTCAAGTGGGTCCAACTGATCAAAGTTTTCATATGCAAGATACTGCTGAGTATCATAATCAGCAACAAATGAATGAAGAACATCCTCCATCACACTACTAGTCTTAGTTTGAGAACATGGTGGAGTGGGACGAGTGTTATGTGGTGGAGCGGGAGTACAAGATGATGATGGAAAGTAGTTTGAACTAGGAGCATGTACCATCATGTTGGAGTGAGATGTCCCAACAAAAGCTGCATGGCCAGAAGAAGATGTACGGTAGGGAGTTCTGACATCAGGTTCAAGAGTTCTGAGTCTGTTGTACAGCTCATCAAAGGTGAGCATGTCCAACCCACCTTTAGCCTTGAGGGCTATACTTACATGTAACCATGATGGAGGCAAGGATCGTAGGAACTTTGAATTGCAATCATCATTGTCAGGTTTTGCATTCAGCTGGTTTAGCTGACTCAAAATCCTATGGAACCTGTCGTATCCCTTGTGGATACCTTCTTCTTCGGAGATATTAAAGTCTTGAAATTGTTGTCTCAGCATGGACTTCCTCATTCTCTTTGATTCTTCGTTGCCACCGAACCTTGCTTTGAGAGCCATCCATATATCCTTTGCATCATCCATGTGGTGAAAATCACACAGGTGATCTTCAGGAATGGCTTGAAGAAGGATAGTTTTTACTTTGTGCTCTCTCTGCATAGCCAGCACCTCTTCAGCAGTTTTGGGAGGAGCCATGATAAACTTCCCATCCCTGTCTGGAATCATTTTCTTTAGACTGTTTCCTTTCTTCACTACCTCCCACAGATTCCAATGAATATTGGAAATCTAGTTTTCCATCTTCATAGTCCAAAGATCATACTCTTCCCTTTTTAAATAAGGAAATTTACCATTACTGTTTGAAAGACTAAGCTGTTGCATGGAAGTGGTGTTGGTGTTGTTTGTGTTGGTGACTTCAGTTTCATTATCAGATCCAGGCATGGTGATAGTATGTTTGGTTGTATGGGGGTGAGAATGGTTCTTAGTATCGTAGAGACTTTCCCGAGGCTCTGATACCACTTGTTGAAAACACAAAGACCTTGATAGATCTTAAGCACTCGGAGATCGTTAGAGTTGCCTATGTAATCACAAGCAAACTAATAGAAGATCTCTACAACTCGTATTCTTTAGCGGAATGAAAATACAAGTTATAATAACTAAGAACTCTTAGATCCTCTATGGATCTTTTGATTATTGAAACTCTATGTTTCGGATATTTTACAAGACTTGAAAGACTTAGAAAAACTTATCTAATACAAACTATTATGGTTCCTTTTATAGGCAAGAAACCCTAATGACTCACGAGCATTTGCAACGTATGCTCCTAATACAAACATAAACAACGCATGCATTTAGACAAGCATGCAACTAATCATATTGTTTTACTAATCATATTGTTTTGTTCCAAACATATTCTGAGTAAGCTCTAAACAATACGGCGCCAACCTATCCTTCATACGGCGCTGACTTTTCCTGCATACGGCCTACATACGGCGCTTATCTCTCCTACGTGGATTCGCACTATCAGCAGAATCACGATCTCTGCATTAACACTTCAGCTGAAGTATAACTTCAGCAGAATCCATTCTTCTTCAGCAGAAACTCTTCGGCAGATACTTCAGCAGATCCAGTAGTTTACCGTAATTCCCAACAGTAACTATTTTTCACAAGTATAACACTTACATATTTTTACTAGACGAAAATGGTTGTCGCAAGAGAACGTGTTTGGAGTCATTTTTCATATCGATAGAATGCTTTTGAGAAAACGATGTCTTCTAGTAAAAGTGAGTTCGCCTATTCTATTTTCCAAAATGTTTAACCGTTTGTCAAATGAAGCTATAACGAATCATTTACGATCACTCAAAATTGGTCATTTTCTTGAATTGTCAAGTGTATTATTTTGCGACGAAAAACTATAACTTCATAATAAATCACTAAATGACTATCGTAGGATATCATTTCAACATAAGTACTTGTAAAGTAATTTATAAATTGACGAGACGTTATAAACTTATTTTTCGACGATAAACTTTATTTTCATAAATGCACAAGTGGTATGGATATCATATGAGTTTGCATGCACGACATTGTTTCATGACTTACATTAGAACATATCATTCATATTAGGTTGCGGATAGAGATTGCACCTCATTTAAGTGTATCCACTTTTGTCATCATAATCATTACATCAGGTGAGTTCGTAGCCCCACTTTTACTCGTTTAATTGTTTTATAAACTCTTCGGGGGAGATACATGCTCAACTACTTGCTTTTACTTTACACTTATATGAACTTAAATATATTTTGTTTCACTCTTTATGCTCGTAAGTAGATTATACCCAAACTAAATTGATTACTATGTTATGAACACTATTATTTTAACCACTTCCTTTGATTTTGAACCCTTCGACATATATATTTGAACTCTTTTAAATTGATTTGGACCTTTTATCATATATTTGAACACTTTGGACTTGATTTGAACCTTTGATATATAGTTGAACTCTTTTAACTTGTACAAGGACTCTTTTGATATATTTTGAACTTGTTTGACGTTATTTTGAACACTTTGGCTATTTTGAACCTTTTGATATTATTTGAGCTCTTTGACTGTTTTGAACGTTTGAACTCGACTTAAACTCTCGAACTTAATTACGAACTTTTGAATGGAACACTTGAACTTAATTATGAACTTATGACCTGTTTTGAACTTAATGAACCGTACTCACTTTATATTACGTCTCCCCATGTTACGGAGCGTTATCGACTTAAAGTCTCCCTTGTACGGAGCAGTGCAAATTCTCACATGTTCGGAGTGTTCTTAATTGTATATAATAGTTGTATGATGTACCGTACGTACATTCTCATTGTTAGTCTCCTATTAGTAGGTAGTATGGATAGCGCTATTAGAGGTCGGCCAACCTCTCGCTCACTATGTTACGAAACGCATATTATTTAATCTAGGGGCTTTGCCTGGCATACATTATTATATACGTGGTGCTATATTGTGAACTATTATAATAACGTGTACGTGACTACTAGACATACTACTTTTGGCAGTGGGTTGTGAACACACAGGTTGCAAGTTTTGTATGGGCGGAACTTGGAACTGAGTGGATTTACAATGCCTTTGCTTTGTGGACTATTCTAAATGACCAAAAACTTTGCCTTTGCTGCATGAGCGTTCTTTAAAAACTTTACATGTTAGACAAACTCTATGAACTCACTCAACCATTGTGTTGACACTTTTTAGCATGTTTTATCTCAGGTATCTAAGGCATTCACTTCATGGCATGCATGTGGACGTATCATAGAGTCGCGGTGTCGACGCGTCTCACATATATTTTATGCACTTAACTATCGTTTGATTGTAACAAACTCATTTTGGTACACTGGAAATCTTTTGGGACATATGTTTTGTAAACTCTGATTATTTTACTTAATCAAACGATATTTTCAAAACGACACTTTAGGTCATTCGATATAACTGTAACTTTGATGCTATGACAGTCATCCCCCAGGTATTCCATTCCGCTGCAAAACAGGTAATTTGGGGGTGTGACAGATTGGTATCAGAGCATCGGTTATAGAGTACTAGGTTGCATCATTGACCCTAGACTATAACTACATCATCATAGCATCTCATCATATCATTATAAGTGCATACTCATTATACATGTGGTTTTATACGCACATTATGTGGATTATTTGTTTTTATTTCACATCGATTGTCACATAGATGTCCTCAGATACCCATTCCATTATCCTTTCTTCATACCCCAATGTGGAGAATGCCTTGACATCCCCTATCACAATTTTTACATCAGTTGACCCAACACCAAACATTATATGAGTCGATTAGTCCAAGCATTGCATAGTCACTCCTAAATTATACATAGCCTGATCACCTATGTCTAATTTAGGAAGAATCATGCAATGAAGGGAGTATCAGTCTTATATGTGTAAGCAATTCCATTATTGAGCCAAATTTTCAAAAGACTTTCTTCAAAACCACTTGTTTCCAGTTTGATCCGAGTGACAGTTCTTGTTTGATGAGTGATAACGCTACACGCGTCGTTCGGGGTCAAGGAAACTTCCTTTTCTTCGAGCAAGTTTTATAACACCCTAGGCAGTGAACCTAATCGTTGTAGTGTAGTAATTAGGGTAAGCCACGGGTATTGATATCGTTCTCTAGGGGAATAGGAATGCTAGTAAGGAGTTACTACGCTAAGGTTAAGGTTGAGGAAGATTATTTTTTATCTTTTTATGTTTTTTAGAAAATGGAAAGGTACGAATCTCGGATATTGGATTTGGGGGGTTGGTATTTCTACCGATTACTCTACTATTATCTAATTATCTAAACTAAGGTTGTGGGAGTCTATGTCTAATTAATGTGTGCTCGTATGATAGTTTAAAGATGTGTTTACTTAGTTTGTATTACTCCTTAATTATCTCCTATTGATGGTTGAGTGTCACGTCTTATTCCTAGTTGCGTTGTGTGTCTAAAGTTGTAGGGTATGCGTTTCTCCCTAACTCTTCGAACTTACCAAAGGGTCTCGTCTACAAACCCACTAGGGATGATAAACTCCTACTCTAAGGCGCTCTTTGGATGGTTTAGCCTACAACTACTCAGGTAATTATATTCTAAGGTTCACAAAGATTAATCAAGCATTAAGTACACAACGAATGACCTATCGCATTACTAGATCATTATTCAACTAAGATAAGAAACAACCAATCAATATTCAATAATTAAGTTTCATACTTCCTAAGCAAACACATAAATAAATTAGCCGGACATGGAAAACATGCAAGCATACACACAAATAATCAAAGACATAATTGAATTAATGAAGTAAAGACTTATCTTGATGTAAGATAGGGTTTAAAACCCTAAAATACTGTACAAGACACCTTAGGTTCGGTTTTAGGTTTTTACTCCAAAGACTCTCTACTTAAAGACTGAAAAATTCGGATTCTATATATAAGATTACAATTGCGACGGCGTCACCTTATGTTTAGTGACGCCGTCGTGTCGCCGCCATTAGGGTTTCGTCTTGGCCACGTTAACCTTGCGACGGCGTCACCTTATATCCGTGACGCCGTCCTCTTCAGCTTCTGACGTCGTCTGGATTGCATCTAGGCCGTCTGAGTAGCGACGGCCTACTCTTTCACAACTAGACGTCGTCGCTTGTAAATACGAGTTTTGGGTTCTGGCCCGTCACAATAATTTTGGGACGGCGTCACAATGTAGCACCTGACGCCGTCGCCTTCTACTTTCAGCAACTGTGAGTGTCTCGATTTTGACTTTGGCCATTTTCTTCATATATTCGCGCCTTTTTGTCCAAATAAGTGCCATTCAAGCATTTTGCCTTCACGAGACCTAAAAAGTGAAAAGGAACGATATTAAGCAATAACGGATACAAAAGTGATCAAATAAGGACTTAAACGACCCCTCAAAATGGTACCTTTTAAAACCTTATCAATGAGTTGCAAAGATCAAGGTAGAATCAAGTTGTTACTTAAACCGATTCAGCCTAATCGCATGACAGTTCTTGTTTGACGAGTTGTGGGATTAAGTAAAAATCGGTTACCTAAAAGTCTTTTGAGGGTTTTGCTCGAGAATGGGAAAGCTTGCCTCATCAAACCTAAACCATAAGAGAGCATGTCTTTAGAATGGGAAATGGTCACGATAGCACAAGAACGTACCTAGTTGGACGAGGAACCCATATGCATGAGCATTGACATAATCGCTTAGACTATTCACACGAGCATAAACTTTTAGAACCCTTGTCGCGGTTTGGAATATAGTATCAACAATTGAATCACGAGGACGTGATTCCTCTGACAGGCACAATTCTCAATTTCCTGTCATTTCTCAAATTTACTATTCATCTCAGGAATTTACTATTCATCGGTTACTATTCATCATTTTTGAAGTCGAGTTGATATTTTGAGAAGTTATTTTAAATTTTTACTATTCACAAAACACTATTCATTCCCGGAGAAAAATTTATATTCATGGTTCACTGTTCATCATTTTTCGTAAACTAGATTTACGAGTATCAAATTCGCGTAACTGTAAGTGTTTAGCTTCGTATTCATGAAACACCATTGAGAACACTTCATATAGACTAGGGTTAGTCTACATATCATCAGTAACCTCATTTTCATATTAGTTCATGCATGAGTTTGCATATTTCATTAACGTATATTTTTCTATTAAATAAACGCTATCGCACGATCATTTATTTTGAATAATTGATTCGACACTCCCAACAATTATCCTGATATATTTTTATACTCACTTTAAAACTGTAAAAATTATATTATTAATTTACCCGATATTTTAAATTTATTTTGTATATAAATTGTTATATATATATTTACGACGATTTTTGTAAATTCAACTCGATAATTATTTATTCACTCAATTCTTGCGAGAAATGTATTTTTATAATTTTTATGACTTCAATATATTTTATTTTATTCCGTTAAAATCGATTTCTAGTTAACGCTACATTAAATAATTAATTACATGTACAAAATACACGCTATACTTAACTTTAAATGTAATTAACTAACAAAAAACACATTAAACCCTTTCCCAAACCCCCTTGGCCGACCTCCCCATGCTAAGTCATCATCTTTTTATAAAAAATATCTTAACTAGATTATGTACACCTATTCACTTACTAGATATTTGCAATAAACAATGAGTTTTACAAAAATAAAACACACAACACATATTTCAAAGGTGAAAACAAAAAGAAATCCTCTCATCTCTTTGTGTATGATCGGCCAAGACAAGAAGACCAAGAAGAAATCACAAGTTTTTCAAAGATTAAGTGCTTATATAAACCCTAGTATACTTTTATATAAGATTTTGAAATAAAAATCAAGAATTAATTAGTACCTAGTTACTTAAACCTCATCATATAACTAGTAAGCTTTTCATGATCTTTACTAATCTTTCATAATCATTCTTGAGCTATTTTTATCATATTAGTACAAAAACATACAAGTATCATATGAGTTTATACCACTTTTAATTGTTTTTAGTACATATTATGAGTTATAATCATCTTATAATTAATCCCTTGAAACATATCATTGTTGATGATTTTTAGGAACCCATGACACCCTAAGAAGGTGTATGGTAGGTTTAGAATAGATTTGGTGTTGATTTGAAGTGATTAAAACAAGAGTTACGCAAGAAAAACCATTTTCGACAACACTAGATTTGGGTCTGATCGTTTTTACAAAATCTGGAAATTTCGACAGGTCATGGATTATTTTGGGCTGGATATTCAGAAAATATACTTTAAAATGAAACCGTAGTCACTTGAACGGGTTAAAACGGATTTATAACGAAGGAGATACGCTATTTTTAAGTTCTGCGACGAAAACTAATTTTCTGAAAAATGGTAAGCTGTTAAGGGTTATTTTAAGGGCAAAAATGAGTTTTAAACCTTATCTAAATGAGTCGATTTGTCAAAAATACACTAGTATACATTAACACGAAGCTAAGGATATATAGAACGTAGAAAACGGACTTATAACGACTAAGTTATACACATTTTAAATAAGGATATCGTAACTATTTTTCACAAGTATAACACTTACATATTTTTACTAGACTAAAATGGTTGTCGCAAGAGACCGTGTTTGGAGTCATTTTTCATATCGATAGAATGCTTTTGAGAAAACGATGTCTTCTAGTAAAAGTGAGTTCGCCTATTCTATTTTCCAAAATGTTTAACCGTTTGTCAAACGAAGCTATAACGAATAATTTACGATCACTCAAAATTGGTCATTTTCATGAATTGTCAAGTGTATTATTTTGCGACGAAAAACTATAACTTCATAATAAATCACTAAATGACTATCGTACGATATCATTTCAACGTAAGTACTTGTAAATTAAATTTATAAATTGACGAGACGTTATAAACTTATTTTTCGACGATAAACTTTATTTTCATAAATGCACAAGTGGTATGGATATCATATGAGTTTGCATGCACGACATTGTTTCATGACTTACATTAGAACATATCATTCATATTAGGTTGCGGATAGAGATTGCACCTCATTTCAGTGTATCCACTTTTGTCATCATAATCATTGCATCAGGTGAGTTCGTAACCCCACTTTTACTCGTTTAATTGTTTTATAAACTCTTCGGGGGAGATACATGCTCAACTACTTGCTTTTACTTTACACTTATATGAACTTAAATATCTTTTGTTTCACTCTTTATGCTCGTAAGTAGATTATGCCCGAACTAAATTGATTACTATGTTATGAACACTATTATTTGAACCACTTCCCTTGATTTTGAACCCTTCGACATATATATTTGAACTCTTTTAAATTGATTTGGACCTTTTATCATATATTTGAACATTTTGGACTTGATTTGAACTTTTGACATATAGTTGAACTCTTTTAACTTGTACAAGGACTCTTTTGATATATTTTGAACTTGTTTGATGTTATTTTGAACACTTTTGCTATTTTGAACCTTTTGATATTATTTGAGCTCTTTGACTGTTTTGAACGTTTGAACTCGACTTAAACTCTCGAACTTAATTACGAACTTTTGAGTGGAATACTTGAACTTAATTATGAACTTATGACCTGTTTTGAACTTGATGAACCGTACTCACATTATATTACGTCTCCCCATGTTACGGAGCGTTATCGACTTAAAGTCTCTCTTGTACGGAGCAGTGCAAATTCTCCCATGTTCGAAGTGTTCTTAATTGTATATAATAGTTGTATGATGTACCGTACGTACATTCGCATTGTTAGTCTCCTATTAGTAGGTAGTATGGATAGCGCTATTAGAGGTCGGCCAACCTCTCGTTCACTATGTTACTGGACGCATATTATTTATTCTAGGGGCTTTACCTGACATACATTATTATATACGCGGTCCTATATTGTGAACTATTATGATAACGTGTACGTGACTACTAGACATACTACTTTTGGCAGTGGGTTGTGAACACACAGGTTGCAAGTTTTGTATGGGCGGAACTTGGAACTGAGTGGATTTACAATGCCTTTGCTTTGTGGACTATTCTAAATGACCAAAAACTTTGCCTTTGCTGCATGAGCGTTCTTCAAAAGCTTTACATGTTAGACAAACTCTATGAACTCACTCAACCATTGTGTTGACACTTTTTTGCATGTTTTATCTCACGTATCTAAGGCATTCACTTCATGGCATGCATGTGGACTTATCATAGAGTCGCGGTGTCGACGCGTCTCACATATATTTTATGCACTTAACTATCGTTTGATTGTAACAAACTCATTTTGGTACATTGGAAATCTTTTGGGACCTATGTTTTGTAAACTTTGATTATTTTACTTAATCAAACGATATTTTCAAAACGACACTTTAGGTCATTCGATATAACTGTAACTTTGATGTTATGACAGTCATCCACCAGGTATTCTATTCCGCTGCAAAACAGGTAATTTGGGGGTGTGACACTTACCCCAATCGTCTTCCTTCAAATAGGTATACTTGCTACCTTTCATTTCATATTCAAAAAATTCCGCCATATCTATGAAATCGTTAAAGTCCCTAGCGCATTGTTGTTTAAAATTGGAACCCATTCTTTCACCTCTCGACCTCACAACATTGAAGTCTCCCATCAGAATCCACCATCCACCCAATCTATTTTTCATCTCTAAGATCGAATCCCACACCGCTTTCTTCTCCCTTTTTTTCTGAGGAGCATAAACATTTGTAACATACACAAATTCGTCATACCCTTTGATAACTCCTTTAACCACCAGAGTATTATCCGTTTTGAAGCTATCAACCTTCTTGAAAATTCCGGGGTCCCAAATACTTAACAGCCCCCCCGATTTGCCAATTGGATCTACCTTATCAAACGCCATCTCCGAGTAACCCCAGTAATTCGATAGAACCTCACTCCCATAACCACTGTTTTGAGTCTCTTGAATCATTAAAAAAGAGACTTTTTCCTTAATCTTCCAGCCTTTAATCCATTTCCCTTTCTTATCCCCCGCGCCCCCAATCCCTCTAATATTTATAGATAAACAATTCATTGGGGAACATTAAATATACCTTCTTCCTCGACCGTCTTTTTGACCAAAACTTCATCCTGGAGAAGATCGACTCCCACTAAGTTCCCAGTCGCTATTGTTTCCTGGATCTCTTCTTCAACTACGACACGCATCAAGTCTGGGGGAGGAGGCAAATCACCAGACATGATTCTAGACTCCCCATTAGATGAAGACCCTTCGCTATTGCTTGGCCTGTTGTTAAGGTCAAGACTTCTGGTTCCATCTCCATTGTTGTTCAACTGGAAGGAGTTAGAGTCTACTTGACCAACAGATTTGTTTAGTAAGGGATTAGTAATCGGGAGGTCTTTGTTGTTATTGTTAAGACCCAGCAGCCCATCAAGAGAAAAAGGATCCGAATTTCTGGGCCTTTTCCTGGGCCTAGGAGAGAGCCCGGGAACAGTTTGGTACCATTCTTTATAAAAAATCAGATTATTATTAGTAAAAGATACATCCTTAGCACGTGCCTTAGACGAGGGACAAGTACGATTTTTTCCTGTCCCCACCCTGCCTTTAGTATACCTTTTAACCGTTTCCTTTTCCCCATGTGGATTCTCATGTACACCCGCTTTAAATTTCGACACCTCCCCATGCAAACTGTTGATATTCGGGTTACCTTTACCAATAGCACACCATTCGTCTTCCTCGTGGGACTGCCCCACCTCACCCTCTTCTAACTCTGCCGTCCCACTACCTTCCGGTGCCGGAATACCTTTCTCCGTCGAGTTGTTCCCCCATGAGCCATCATTGCCCTCAACAACACAGCTCGGGCACCAATTATTAGACTTTTCATTGATCCAAACTTTGAATTTTTTGTTCCGCCATGTAAGAACTACACATTCCTTTAGCTCCTTACCATCGCCAACTAAAATTCCAACACCTTCGAATGAGAAATTGTAGTCCTTCTTCGAGAAGGATGAGGGGCAAACCAATGTGCCGAAGAGACCACCGAGCTTGTTGAATAACTCAACGGACGCCAGTTGCATTGGAACTCCATGAATACCAACCCAAGAAATTCTTTCAAACAGAAGCGATTGTCCCGACCACGGATCAAGTCTGGAAAACCAATTACTCCATACCCCTTTATTGACCATGAACGCGCTTGCCAAAGAAGGAGATGGGAAGATTAACATAGAGAAAAGACCCCCCAAGTACTTCAACTCCACCTCTGCCTCTCCCACACTTCCTAGAAGCGAGCCCAAAGATTCCAGGGTTTTGAGGTCAAGACATCGAACAACGAGCGCCCTATCATGAATGTCGGACGACTCATCAATCGATGAATCAACTGCTACCACCCTCTATTTAGCCTCTACCCCGCCACATCCCTTGACCACCTCGCTGAACGAGGCACCTGGACTGGGCCAAGAGTGGCTCCACTCGTTAATTCACAACTTTTTATGAAAAAGTTTAAAACGTACTCGTACAATTCAATAATTCATGTGACTTGCCCATTTTATTTCAATAAATACTCCCTCTCCATCTTATATATTTTGACTTTTGCAGTCTTTTTTTTTCAATGCTAATCTCAAATATTTTTATTCGTATTAAAAAATAATTAATGAAAATTATATAAAAAAATAAATTTAAAACTCAATTCATTCATATATTTTGGATCTAAGAATTATGTAACATAAACAAAAATATTTCAAATTTCGTATAATAACAAGTTAACCCTATATTAAACTTTATACATAATTTTTCTTATACTTTTCGTAACATTTTTTTGGAACAAAATCTATACTACTTATAATAGAGGAATGAATCTCTCCTCATAGTCTTAAAATTAAGACTTACAAAATACAAAGCCTATTGTACAATACATAATGCACTATTAATAATATTTCTCATCAATCTTAATTTTAAGACTTACAAGTTTTAAAACTTAATGTACAAAATACAAAGCACTATTAATGTGATCAAGATATTTAATGTAGTTAATTAATTAACTGATCAATAAATACAATTAATGCAATTATTAAAACACCCCTTACACAAGAAATACAAATTATCAAGCATATTGTACAACCAACTTAAACATAATTCCTGCATTAAAATGTCACTAATACAAATAATAAAGAACATTATACAAATATTCAAGCCCGAATGGGCAACGGTCCAAATGGGCCTGAGCCCGAACGGGTACGATTCAAACGGGCACGCGCCAAACGGGCTCGAGCCTGAACGGGCACGAGCTAAACGAAATTCTTAAAATCCGTAAATTTATTATCAAAAAGAATATAATAAACTAAAATACATGATTCACCGGAAATATTTATTTCATGGTATCTGCCGCCGCAACGCGCGGGAACCCTGCATTAAATGTCACTAATACAAATAATAGGGCACATTATACAGATATTCAAGCCCGAACGGTCAACAGGCAAAACGGGCTTAAGCCCGAACTGGTGCGGGCCAAACGGGCTCGATCCCGAACAGGCATGGGCCAAATAAGCACGGACCAACGGGCTAGAGCCCGAACGGGGCACGGGCTAAACGAAATTCTTAATATCCGTAAATTTATTGTTAAAAAAAACATAATAAACTAAAATACATGATTCCTAGTGGTGTTTATTATGTTAGTACTACTTAACATCGGATTAGTTTTTTGTACGGTAAATGAGTTACGTGTGTTAGAATTTAATTGCAACAAAATAATTGAATAAAAAATGCTAAAAATCAAGTGATTGTAAGATGTGTCGTTTAAGACCTCGTTACAACGTGCGGGTATTTCCACTTGTCATATCACATCCCTGACAGGCCAAAAATCAATCAAATATCCAAACACGATCTATGCAAAAAGTCACGCGATTATATGGGTTTTTGCCTGACTTTTTGCCACTCGGATAAGACTTATGTCGATAATTTGCGATTTTAATGTTTGCAACCTAAAAGGACAAAGAAAATAGTTAATTCAACCCTAATCTTTTCTAAAAGCAAGCCCATACGTGATAACACATTGTCATATTGTTCTTATTTTTTTGGATGTTTTAAAAACCGGGTTTTTAATTAACCCGGTCGAGTCGATGGGTTACCGGTTCAACCGGTTCGACCGCAGGATCAACCCGGTTTTTTATTAAAAAAACTATTTTTTTCAATCGCTTCGATCACCGGATCAACCCGATTTTCTATTAAAAAAATAAAAAAAATAAACCCGGCCGGGTTTTGAGAACCGGGTCAACTCGGGTCACTTAAAACCCGACGGGTCTAACCGGTTAACCCATTTATACAAACTCGGTTTTTTTTACTCATTTTTTTTTCGAAACCGGTTAACCCGATCGGATCAACCCGGGTTTCAAACCATTGCATCTGTCAATCAAATACTTGTCAACCATTAATTCATCCTTATATATTCGCCCAGAGTTCGCTCCTAATATAGCCATTCTTGCCCCCTCACGTCAAACGCATGAGCATGGTTAAAACATTACACCCTATATTTAATGATGGCTCAAGGGTAAAGCAATCAATTTTCAAAGACTCTTAATTTTTCAGAACCTTGTATTAGTCGCTAAATTCTATATAATCAAAAAATTTGGTCCTTTTTAGTTTTCACTTTTAAGCCTACAAGCTGTAGAAAATTATGCTCAATATATCAAGCCTTAAATAAAGTTTGCACTGCACCTAAAGAAAAACATGATTCAGACTCTAGCTAAACATGAACTAGGTGCTTTTGAGTTTATGTTAGGGATGGTTATTTGTTATGTCGTGTTGTTTGCAATCATTCCCATTAGCAAAAATTTACAATCAAAAGACATTTGTATTAGTGATGTTATTAAACAAATGGAAGGTCTTGTGCTCTTTCTTAAAAAATATAGAGATAATGAATTTAAGGATGTACTTTTTGCCAAATTTATTGCTAAAAGAAATAAATTTTGAACTTAAATTTGAAGAAAAATGAACTAAATTAATGATAGCGAAATTATAAAAAACCCCCGAAGAGATTTCTAAAACTGATTATTTCTTATACATTGTTGATCAGGCTATTTTTATAGTTATCTATATTGTAAATCCAAATTATTTCACAATAGTTTTTTTTGAACGGCACAATATAAAGATATATTAAAGCAACTAGCAAAGCGCTAGAAGCTAAAGAGTGCAATCCAATCTAGAAATAAACCAAACAACACATTTCAGACACTTCCCGAGGCTTTTATTGTGAGGATTACAAAATAGATGAAAAAACTCTTGCCAATTACGGAAACCACGACAAGAGAAAAATTCCCACAAAAGGTGGCCGAGCCATCGGTTTTCACTCAGGGGTGTTTTTGATGCAGTCCTAAACAAGCCCCGAGGAAAATATACAAAATAGAAAATGCAAGCAAAATAAGAGAACCAAAAAACCAAGTGAAACCCAAAAACATCCTACAGCATCATCGAATGTCATAACTCGCAAAAAGTAGAGGAGAGTTAAGCCAGTCTATCCAACTACAAGCCATACGACCCCTGTGAGAAAGCCACCAGAAAGAAGAAGAACGTATGTTGTCAAAAATGTCACTTTTCCTCATCGGATGCGAACAAAGAGATGAAGCAAAAATAACATAGAAATGATGCTTCTTCTCCTTAGAAGCGTGCCACAAACCAGACCAATTCTTCCAAAGCTTTAAAGAGGTGAGATGAGAAAGAGGGATATCACACCAATTACAAACAAGTCTTCAAACCTCCGAAGCAATGTCACATTCAAAGAAAATGTGATTAGAGGATTCCACGTTGCCATTACAAGAAGGACAAGAAATCGACGGTATATCCATTCCGCGAGACGAGAGATTTAACCTATGCGGAAGCCGGTCGAAGATCATTCTTCATAGAAAAATGTTAACTTTTCTAGGAAGAGTTTTGTACTATATAGTCGAAGGAACCAACGAGGGAAAGATCCTGGTATCAATAATACGCCAAGATTCCCCCACTGTAAAGTTACCATCTAAACTCAACATTTACACGCAAGAGTCTTCAACATCATTAGTATCGACATAACTGATCTCAATAAGCATATCACGCAAGTAAGCCAAATTACGAGCACCGAGATTGGTCCTCGGCCAATTCAAACGCCATTGCCCATTTTCAATATGATCAATAATGAGACAATCTTTATGTTGTTCCAAACGATAAAGTCTATTATACCTTACTAGCAGGGTACCCGCGCGTTGCGGCGGCGGGTACTCTAAAATAAATTTTTCAGGGGAATCATGTATTTTAGTTTATTATATATTTTTTGACAATAAATATAGGAGGACCAAGAATTTTGTTTAGCCCGTGCCCGTTCGGGCTTGAGCCCGTTTGGCCCATTCCCGTTCGAGCTCGACCCTATTTGGCCCGTGCTCGTTCGGGCTCCACCCCGGTTGGACTGTACCTGTTCGGGCTCAGGCCCATTTGGCCCGTTGCCCTTTCGGGTTTGAATACTTGTATAATGTGCTTTTTATTTGTATTAGTGACATTTAATGCATGAATTATGTTTAAATTGGTTGTAAAATATGTTTGATAATTTGTATTTCTTATGTATGGGGTATTTTAATGACTGCATTAGTTGTATTTATTGACTAATTAATTGATTGACTACATTAAATATCTTGATTATATTAATAGTGCTTTGTATTTTGTACATTAAGCTTTAAGACTTGTAAGTCATAAAATTAAGATTGATGAGAAAGATCATTAATAGTGCATTGTGTATTGTACAATAGATTTTATATTTTGCAAGTCTTAATTTTAAGACCATGAGGAGAGATATTCATTCCTTTATTATAAGTAGGATATATATAGATATTAAGATGAGACTACAAATGACACTCTTAACGATATTTAGCCCAACATAACTTTTGTGTCATTTTGAAGTGAACATAATTTTGAAATCCAAATTACGTGAAGTTATCAATATACCTTCATGCATGATTCTTTTGGTTAGGTCAACAAGACTTATTCACAGACAATTATACTATTTACGTTATGTCATAATATTCTTAAATCAAGTTCTATGACATAAACATAGTTGTCAATTGTTTAGATAATTAAAAACATGTTCTCCAAATTTCATCGATTAGCACACATGTTAATTCATATGCTTAAACTCTTACAAATATACCAAACTAACAATACTTATATGTTATTTCTATAAATTAAACAAACTATGTACATCATGAAAATTAGTAAGATTACATACATGACATAAATTGTGAATACAAATTCTGCTTATATTCATCTATCTTTTATTCCCTTGTCCATTAGTCCCGAAATAAACTTTTTTTTTTTTTTTTTTTTTTTTTTTTTTTTTTTTATTATTATTATTATTATTATTTTTTTAATGAGCACACTATACATTACTATAAGTATTAATATGTAATAGATTCAACTAAAAGCTTATTTGTTTATCTTTTAAGGGTCAACAACATTGGGTTATGCTAGTTTTCGGTTTTAGCCGAACAAAGAAAACTAACCATGTGCACAAAGGCCCCATAAATCAAACATGACAAATTTCAAACTTGTCTCACATTCACATTTCTTTTGGAACTCAATTATTTGTTCAACGCAAATTAATTTACGTTCAATACTTTGTGCTTATTAGATTCCTGAATGCCACCTAAGGCTTATAAATCTTTCGTGCTTAAAAATGAGCCCTACAATCAAATCAAAACTCTGATTAATAGTGCATTGTTCAATATTTAAAATGGGATATATGATGATGTGTCGTACATACTCTATCTTGACAAATTCGAAAACCCAAAGCCGTGATAACAACATTCCTGATAAAAGCTCCAACGGGCAACAACGATAAATATGATGGATTTTGTAACAAAGTTAAAGCTTCAAATTAAAATCGGCATTACATTGCACTACAAAACTTATTTGAGTTCTTTAATCTTTGTATAACAATTGTATTAGATGCCTCATTCACATAAGAACCATTCCATTATAAAAAGAAAGTGAAAGTACTATAAATGCGAACTTAAGAAAAAAAAAAAACATTATGCCCTTAAGCATACTTAGCTAACACTCAAGGGGAAAAAACATTATGCCTATTTTTTGTCTTTTGAAAAGAGAATTGATTTAGCCTCCAAAAAATGTTCTTAAACTTTTTTGTAAAGACACAAGCTTGTTTTTAATTGAATTGTCGAAAATATTTTTAAGGAGGCTATAACATCACTTATTTGAAAATTATAGTCTTTTGTGCAAGAGTAGATATACTTATAGAGTTGCGATCGTGCGCAAAAGGCTAGGAGAGGAAAAACACACTTTTTACAAAAGTTAAAAAGGTCTCCTAAGCGTGACATATGTCATTTTTTTTGCCAATTTCACGTCCCGTATTTTTTTATTTTTTATTTTATTTTATTATTATTATTTTTTTAATCAATTTCTTATCTTTCACAACCTTCTTTCTCAATTCAGTTTCAAAATCACAAATTTAGGTTTCGATCTTTGTTTAACTTTAGACTAAAATACACCGTTGGTTCCTAAACTTGGCATGGTGCATCGTTATGGGACAAAACCCAGCCTTTTCATCGCCATAGGTCCAAACCTTGGCCATTAAATGCCAGAATCGTCCCTTGACCAGAATTGGGATAGTCAAACCGATTTTCTTCGAGGGTATTATAGACCATTCACTTTTTTGACCCAACCTTCAACCCATGGACCAATTGTGAGTATGGCTACTAGCCGTTTCTTCCCTGATACGCTGCATTTAATTACGCGGGAACCAATACACCCACCCAACAAACAACTTTACCAATCACATAAAACCACATTATCCAGAAACGATAAACTGCAAATCGAAATCAAGAATATAAATCCTCATTTCCATAACTCAAAAGACCAACCCAACTTCCAACAAAACCATGTCGATCGATCGTTTTACCAACATGCCAGATGAAGTGATCACTAACATTTTGAATCGGTTGCCTTTGTCGGTGAGAACCTCTAGTTTAGCGTGAAACTGGAGGTCTAAGTGGACTTTGCTCACCGATGTCATACTTGATGAGGATTTCTTTTATTATTTAACATACGAGTTTGATGGTAGGCTTGTTACTAGATTCTTAAATCGGCTTATGGGTCCAATAAGAAAGTTTGTCTTCGCTGTATAGCCAAGATCAATTATTGGAATAGACAACTTTCATTATGAACAGATTCATGAGGCTCTTGTTTTTGGCTGACAATGGAATTGAGGAGCTGATTATTACAAACTGGTATGGTGACCCAGTTACGTTCCCAACCCAACTTTACTCTCGTAGTGAGTTGAAACATCTGGTACTTCGTGTTTGTGCTATGGCTACTTTGGAATATTTTCATGGCTTTCCAAATCTACTGAGCCTAGAATTGATTCATGTCAATTTTCTAAGTGGTACAGTTTGGGACTTTATTGCGGGTTGTCCCTCACTTGAGTCTCTTAAAATGAATCGTCCTAGTACAAACGAGATGAGACTATGGGATATTGCAAAACTTGGGAATTTGAAGAAGTTACATTTGTCATTAGGTTGTTATAATGTTGTGACGACAATCACAACATCCGATATCTTTCACTTGACAAGACTTCAAAATCTTGAGACCCTTACATTGGATTTTGGTGATTGCACGGTAAGAACAATTTCAGTTTTACAACTTATAATTTAACAATGTTATAGAGATGTGTAACAGTAATGAAATTTAATCTGTAAAACTTCTTGTAGTTGATACATGAAGCTAATCCTAGGATGAAGGTGCCCTTTGTTTCCCTGATTAACCTTAAGCTGTCCGATGTCGATTTTGGGAATAGTGTTATGGTAGCGTTCACCATTGTAATGATTCGGTCATCTCCGAATTTAAAAATGCTGGATACCAGAGTAAGTGTAATGCTGTAATGCATATGTATCAAATAAAACATTCCTAAATTGCCATGTTTGTGTATCTCAACACTATTTGATTTTTCAGGCTGCAAACACGCTTAGTGATCTACCTTTGCAAAAATTTGCACTGTTGTAGACACAAACACATTCAGCCATGGTCAACTACAGACGGTGGTGTTTCGAGCTTTTCCCAGAACGGAGCATGAAATAACTTTAATAAAGTGTATACTTGCGTGTTCCCGGTCGCTAAAGACAATCAATATCAGGCAAAGCGATAGGAGTCATGATGGGAATGAAAATACCAGGAACAACTGAGAGTTGGCTAGGAAGCTGTTGAAACTCCACCGAGCTTCCCCCACAGCCGTGGTAGATTTCTTTGACTAGTTGTAGTTTAAATTTGGGTTGAATACCCTTGGACAATTAATGTTGCAAAATAGTTTTGGTAATTTTGTACAGTAATTGTTTATATGGTTTGCTTAAAATTAGATTGTTCATATGTTGTTGTTTGTGCGTATTGTAGGTGATGAAAGTTTGACATTCGAAAGTCAAACTTTCATTTAGCATTTTAATTTGATTGTAGCAAGTAAAACTGCATTTCCAGTTTACTTTAGTTAGTCAATACTTGAAAATGGTGAATGGGTTAACTATGAACGAGAGTCGTAATTTCAGAAGGATTGAAAACCTTTGGAAGATTAAGTGCAAAAGGCATAATGGTATTTGAAGTTTGATGATAAGGATGGCTAGTGGAATGTTCAATAATATATAGAATGGTATTTGACTTTGTAAAGTCAATATTGCAAAACCATTACTAAATATTTGTTTTGGAGTGAATTGATAATTTGATATGTTTTAGAAGTTTGACTTAACAAAGTCAAACTTCTAATGGTTTTACGTAAGTTGGCAACTTGAGGGACCAATTGTGTATTCTAAAGTGATTATTGGGCGGGAGTTTTAAGTATGACAACGGCAACCAAGACAAATTCAGGGACCGAGTGTGAAAAAAAAGTAACTATTAGACCCTTGACCGTCTCTTACCGGAGACGATATTAACTAGTGCACACCAAACGATAAACTCATCTACCACTTTTTCCACACACAAACAATTTTCCAATGGCAGATTTCCCCATTTTAAACGAACTCATGGAGGTGACTGATTCGCCAAATTCGAATGATCGTATGGCTATCTGGTTTGAAGAAGAGGCTGCCCAAGAAGGGATTCTGAGGAAGCTAGTTCTTCAGTGCATTCAGCATCTGAGGACAGGAATCATCAAGTGTAGGGAGCTGATAGAAGAGAATCAAGCTCTGGGACCTCGTGGAATTGCGCTTGACTGTGTGGATGCGCTGACCAAAATCCAGTCGAGGCACACAAACCAACTTGCCAAACTCATACAGATTGTTGGTCAAACAGATGAAGGTATTCGGTTCAACCAAGAGTTTGTTAAGAAAATGGCTGAACATAATGCCTGAATTTTTGGTTTTCCATGGGGTAGATAAAGGCGGTCTTTTGGGTGATAGTTTTGCTAAAAAGGGTATGTAAATTAGATTTGATGTAGTTGGTTACGATGTTTAACAGACTTTATTAATGATAAAATATCATTTGGGTTATGTGTTGTTTAATCTGTTCTTGTATTGTGATATTGGGTGTATTTTAGTGTTATTAGTATCAACAAAACCAAACATCCCCTTATATCAGCAAAACCAAACAGGCCCTTGTATCAGCAAAACCAAACAGGCCCTTGTATCAGCAAAACTTTAATCAGTAAAACCAAACACCCCCTTGTATCAGCAAAAGCAAAGGCAATGGTTTAAAAAGATGTGGTGAAAATGCAAATACTTTAGCACTAAATCATAATGTATCAACAAACATCCGCTTGTATCAGCTAAACCAAACGGCCCCTTTTATCAGCAAAAGTTGTTGCAGCAAAACCAAACACCCCCGTATCATAAAAATTAGAGGCAGTGGTTTCAAAACACGGGTTCAAAATACAAACGCTTTAGCAGTAAACAACAATGTATTGACAATGGTGTATTGTAACATCTTGAATTTTGACTTACCAAAGTCAAACAAACTTATGAAAACCAACAAATTGTAACTTACTATTGTGGTATGACTTGGGTAAGTCAAACCTATTAAGAAATGCAAAACGATTTCAAACACAATTACTTAAATAAGAACACAAAATTTTATTCATCGATTTCATGTTCTCAAGAACTACAAATGTTTACTATCATCTAAACATACACTTAGCTAGACCCACAACTCTCCCTATCATCGTTTTCCTTCTTTTCCTTCCTTTCCTTAAGATATTTAAACAAAATTTCCAGATTTTTAATCCTTTCTCCCAAATCGTTAAACTTTGATAACAAGATGTCATCATCTTCCTTCTCCTTCTTAACACCCAAACGCTTTTCATTTGCACAGTCTGCTTTCCTCAACGAACTCAACAAACCCTTCCCCTTATCGTTTTGTGCCATTATTGTTTTTCTTTTTGCTTTGGGTAGAATGTGTGTTGATTGTATTTTAGGGTTCACTCTTGGTCGTAGCCGATACATATATGGTTGAAGGTTGGGTTACATTTTAACTAGGTTGGGTCAAAAGAGTGAATGGTCTATAATACCCTCGAAGGAAATCGGTTTGACTGTTCCAATTCTGGTCAAGGGACGATTCTGGCATTTAATGGCCAAGGTTTGGACCTATGGCGATGAAAAGGCCGGGTTTTGTCCCATAACGATGCACCATGCCAAGTTTAGGGACGAACGGTGTATTTTAGTCTTAACTTTATCACACATTCGTTCAATCGTTACAATTTACAACATTTTCATAAATTCCAAATTCATCAAAATTAGAGTCTCGTTGACTTTTAGTCAAAACGAAATTACAAAGACACTTATTGACTAATAAACCCTAAACTTCATTTTTTTTCTTTCCCTAAAGGGTTTGTTCTAAGGTGTTTGTTAATAGATGTTCAACAAATGGCTCTTCATCACAAGAAGATAACATCATTTGATAAACAGATCAAATGATGTTCATCAAAGGATGTTAAGTTGTTCATCAATAAGATGAACTAAAGGTCTAAAATAAAAGTAACTTGATGTTCATCATATTTTTATGTCCATCATATACGATGTTCATCAATGTAATTTGATGTTCATAAACTTGTTGTTTACCATAATTTGATGTTTATCTAAACGCCCCTTTCCTGACTCGGATTATTTTTTTTTTAATTATTTTTAAACAGACACTATTAAAGTGGGTAATAGTCTAACATAGACCATTTTTATACCCTGAAAAAGACCTATTTCATGCAAGACCCTTTTAACATTAATATTAGTCTAAAAATATATCCATTTAAAGCTAAAATAGACTCATTTCCTGCAGGATTAATAAGGAGGGGTTTAGTCTGAAAACAAACCCTTTTTAGTATAAAATAATCCCGTTTTCTGCAGATTTTCTGAAACTTACATTTTACTTCCCAAAAACCTTTTTCTGCAATTATGCACTTAACCAAAACATAACAAAACCATTTCATATCATAACTATAACTATTTCAAAAGTGTACACACAAGTTCATGACCCATATTATTCAAAATGGGTAAGAATGACTAGTTTCCAAACACCCCCTTTCTAACCATTTTAGCAAAACTCTTACACAACATACATAAGATTTACTTCAACACCAAGACTTAGAATTTGGAAGCATGGAATTGAAAGTATTTGGTAAATACGTAGAAGCTTACTAGTAGATTCAGACCACCTTGATGATCAAGTTATGGTAAAATTAGTGTCTTAATTCAAGAGTTTAACCCTTAGCAACTGTCATACTCAAGTAATATCTATATCTTAAGTGAATTGATGAATTGAGAATTATGGTTTATGTGTTGAATTGAGGATTCTTGGGTAAATGATGATATGACCTTTTGAGTTAGATATCTTAATAAGTTTTGAATAAATTAGAGTTGATTTTGAGGGTTTGGTTATATGATCATATGAGGATTTGAGGCGATTTGGGTGTTTTATTGGGTTGTTTAAAACAATTGTTATTAATGTTACACTAATATGATAATAGGTCTTGGTGATGATTTTGGTTTAGGAATCAAAGATGATGGTGATGAACTATTGATAAAATTAGCTTGGATTCAAGATAAGTAAAATGATTATAACATGTTTTTATATTGAAATTTAACATATATGTGTTATATGTATAGTTGTGTTAAACTGTAGGATGACTTTGAATTATAATATTTGGATTGAAGTAGAACTAGAAGCTAGTTTGGAATAACTAGCCAAATATGCATAGACTTGTATGAGACTAGCTAAGGTATGTGAAGACTAGGTTTGTGGTAAAGAATGTGATTAAAGTGATAACTATGTGTTATAGTATGAATGATGTGGTTAAAGTGTTTGATCCAAGTTATAGTATGATAAGCCCGTTGGATTAGTATATGGATGGATTTAATGCCTATATGTATGAATGATATATGATAATATGTTATACTCGTTTTACTTACTAAACATTTCACTCACGTTTTAGTTGTTAACATGTTTTGTAGGTGCTTATATGAAGAAGGTTAAGTATTGGTAAAGGCTTAGGATTGGGCACGGTTGGAAGTATTTGGATAGGTATGCAAGCATAGTTAGAGTGTCGAGCTCAATCAACGTTGAACCCCTAAGTGTCGTAATGGTTTGTTAATGTTGTCGTCAAAGTGTTTTGGTAATTTTAAATGTAAATGAGGCCTTGTTATAGTTTAAAAGTATATTTGCAAAAATTAAAGTGTATTGAAGTCTTATGTTATAATATTGTGTTATAGAGTATGCAAACGGGTCAAAACGAGTTTTGGCAAAACACCGCCACTTTGTAAAGTACGTTTATGAGAATGAAGTATTTGTTGTTTAAATTATTTATGAAAGTTTTTATGTGTTGTTGAAGTGGTATAAGTCGGTTTCTGGAAATGGGTCAAAATATGCAAATGCAGAATGGGTCCATTTTAGATGCAAAATGATATATTTTGGACTATCACCCACTGAAATAGTGCTTGCAAAAAAGGAGTATTTTCAGGTACATAAAAGGTCTATTTTAGACCTATACTCACCTTAATAGCGTCTGTTTAAAAAAAAACAGAGTCAGGAAAGGGCCGTTTCATTATCATACTTGATGAATTGTAGATTGAAGGAAACAAAGCAAAAAGAAAGGGGAAAAAATGAACACATGTCAGTTAAATATGATGTTTTAAACTTTTTAAAAGGATCAAATGCAAAAAATTGCATTTGATTCTTTCTTTATATTATTTGTTTGCTTGTGTTTGCACCTAAACAATTAGTGATGTTGTGTGAATGTGAGAAATTGATCTAGCCAAAAGCAAAATTGCACATGAATTTTAAAGATATTAAAACTGATAATCAAAAATGTTTAAATATAAATCCAGAGCAGAATCATACTTGTACCAAGTTAGAATCAATTGGTTCTTAAAACGAACCATGAAAATGAGTCAAACACTTATGACGGTGATTCAAGGCTAATTTATCACTTAAACAACGTCATTTTTTTAGAATACACATGAAACACTCCATGTTAGAATAATATGGACATGAAACAAACCATTAGCAATATAAAGTAGTCACCAATTTTATATCATGATTCGAGAACCAGATCACACAGACGCACAAACCAATATTAACCTCGTTTAACTCTAGTCACTTTATCAATTTCGACACTCCATGCTACAAGAATTTCCATCGAGCTCCCACAATTGATGCGTGAGCACATATGTTTTGATAACAAACTATTCCTTAGCTAATTCTAACAAAAAATTTTGGATCTCGAAACGACCAATATGATAAACACTACACACTTTCCAAATAACTAATGGAAAAACAAGGTAATAATCCAAAACATAAACGTTAATTTCATTCAAAATCACAATAAAATCAAATATTTGACAATTCATTAGAAAGATCCCAAAAATGATTTTGCAAGACACATGCCTATAATGGACAACATAATGCACCTTGAGTAATCCATTTTACTACTACCATATTATTATGTGTGAAATAAAAAGCCCCCCAATAAACAAACACATTTATTAGTACTAACCCATCCACTTGTTTGCTTTTTACAGTCCATAAGTCATCCTCACACACTGACACACAAAAACACACAATAAACAAAGAATACAACCGTTGAAAGTGAATGATTGCACAAAAAAATGGGGTGATTAAGGGGTGAAGGAGATCATATTCCATAAACCCCATTTCAAGATTTTATAGATTTTGTA
This sequence comes from Chrysanthemum seticuspe, assembly GCA_019973895.1. NCBI lineage: Eukaryota > Viridiplantae > Streptophyta > Magnoliopsida > Asterales > Asteraceae > Chrysanthemum > Chrysanthemum seticuspe. Next base: position 70,344,934 of record BPTQ01000005.1, read on the forward strand.
AGTTTTTTTATCTTAATGTTTTTGTTTTGTTTAAAGATGTTGATTTATTTTATCCTTTTTCAAGATTTTTAGTCTTTTGTATGTTGATTTCTGCTAAAAATTGTTAATTTTTGTAAGATTTTTTGTATACCCATTTTCAAGATTTAATTTTTGTATGGTTTTTTAGGTTGATTTTTGCTTAAAAATGTGAATTTTAGCACATACCCATTTCAATAATTAATTTTGTGTAAAATCTATAACCTTAATTTCTGCTAAAACAACTGTGATTTATGATAGCCCATTTCAGGATTTTAATTTTTGTATGTTTTTTTTAACCTTAATTTCTGCTAAAAATGTTAATTTATGATAGCCCATTTCAAGATTTTAATTTTTTGTAAGTTTTTTCATTTTAATTTTTGTTAAATGACATTAATTTATGATACCCCATTTCAAGATTTAGTTTATTTTGATGTGTTTGTTGATTTGAATTTATTTATTTTTATTAGTACTCATTACCCCTGTTTCAAGATTTCATTTTTTTTTAATGTATTTTAATCTTTATTTTTGTCCAAACATGGATTTCATTTTCAAGATTTGATTTTTTTGGAAGTTTATTCATGGGTTTCTGTTCAAAAACATTAATTTCTCTCACCCCTTTAAAGATTTATTTTTTTTGTTAGTTATTTACTTAATTTTTGCTCAAAAACATTAATTTGACATACCCTTTTTTTCAAGCATTAATTTTTTTAGTCAGTTCATTCATCTTTATCTATGCTAAAATTAATTTCCCATACCTCATTGTCAAGCTTTTATTTTTTGGTAAGTTTGTTGATGTTTATTGTTCAACAACATTTATTTATCATACCCTATTTTTCAAACTTATTATTTTTTTTTAATTAATTTTATTACTTTTAAAATTAAGTTTCATAAGTTCATTTTTCTGAGCTCACCATGATTTTGATAAGCTTTTAAAAGGGTAAGTGTGAAAGTATATTATCTGCCTTAAATTTCCATCTTTGACTGATTTTGAGTTGCTGCTTAAATGTGAATGCTAGGATTGATTTTTGGTCTCATACATTTTTGGATATTTTTTTAATTTTTGCTTATTTTAAGGTAATTATTGTGATCTGCTTGTATGTTAATATAATCCATTAATTCTGTTGTTTTGTAATTGTCTAATTTATCTTTTATTTTTGACGATTTAGGTAAGAAGATTATGAGTTAAGAAGCTAAGTTACTTTCTCTTCCGTAAAAGGAAAAAAAAACAAAAAATAAAAAAAAATTTATTCCGGGTTGGATTTACTTTCTGAGATCCTCAAAATCCAACCTTTTTGTTCTTTGCTGGAGTGATAGCTAGCATGTCAAATTCAGATACAAGGCGTAAGTACTCGTGGTGGTGGGACAGCCACATTAGCCCCAAGAATTCTAAATGGCTTCAAGAGAATCTTACAGGTATGTGTGCATGATTTGTTTTGATTATCTATTTTGGATGAATGATTGATTGCCCATATGTTAATTGTACGTAGTAAATGAATGATTAATTATTCATTTTTTTCCGTTGCTGATTCTACCCTTGAATTTGAAAGACTTGAATTTATGTAATGTTAATAGACATAGACAACTATATTAATTCCATAGTTGAGTTAAGTTAAAACTTTATTTCGTTAATGAAATAATTTTAGATATGGATTAGGAGCTGTCAAGGATCCTGCTTGATTTTAATATTGTATTATGGTTGTACTAAGTGATGATGATATACGGAGTATTAATTTTGAACAAAAAAGATGTAATTTGGATCTTATTAAAATATTCCAATTTCTGCGAAAAAATTATAGAGCAAAGATCATTGCTTCTTTTGTTATAACTGATTATGACTACCAAATGATGTGAAACTTTTCTCAAGCTTTTTAAAGTTTGGATTGTACTGATTGGCTTATTGCATTTGTGACGGACAGAGTTACCTAATATTATGTACTAGCATAGAACCAGTGATGGATCCTGGGAGTGACTAGTGAGTGCTGTGGCCCCCTTAGTGTTTGTAGTAAAAAATAGCTATTTAAATGTTTCATTATAGGATTGGATATAAAGTGTTCGCCTAAAAACGAATGTAATTAGTTTGTAGTACATTGAGTTGGATATCCTGTATTCCTGTGTCATGCCTTGCAGTTCTATGCTCTTTTGGTTCGTATATGGTTCTTAAATGAACTTGCAGTTCTATGCTCTTTTAATTATTCTTCAGCATCTGATTACCAAAAAACTAATATAAGGATACAATAGTCAAATCAGTACATTGCTTTTGTACTGATTTTGAAATATTATTGTAACTTATAAGAGAGAAACCGCTTCACCAATACTACATAATATTTATTTGTAAGCACCCAAACAGTGGTTTTAGGACGAACATTGTTAGGTTTCCACATCACTTAAGTTCTGAAAGCGCCATTTGGCTGACCATCTTTAGTGATTCAGGCTTGTTCGTTGTTTTATATGGAAAATATTTTTCTAAAATATTATTAGAAGTGAATTACTAAGTCATGTGTCCTTATCACAAATCTTATTTATATACTTCTCAAATATGACATAACTTTGTATGTGTAGACATGGATGCAAAAGTGAAATCAATGATCAAGCTCATAGAAGAGGATGCAGATTCCTTTGCAAGGAGAGCAGAAATGTACTACAAGAAACGCCCCGAGCTTATGAAACTTGTGGAGGAATTCTATCGAGCATACCGTGCATTAGCCGAGCGATACGATCACGCAACCAGCGAGCTTCGCATTGCCCAAAAAACTTTACAAGCGGCTTTTCCAAATCAAGAACCTTGCACACTAACAGAAGATTCATCATCATTTATCGACCCTGCTTTTGCTTCACAATTGAATCAGTTGCTTCTGGAAGGAAATATGCAGAACATCGATGAAAAAGAGGAGTTATCTAACGAGAATATGCTGGCGGAATGTGAAGTCGAGAAACTAAAGCGGGCTGTAGCGGATCTTCTTGCAGAAAAAGAGTCTCTTTTTGTTCAGTACCAATCTAGTTTGGAAAATTTGTCGAATGCTGAGCAAGAACTTAATCAGGCACAAGAAAGTTCCAAGCTTTATAGTGAAAAGGCGAGTGAAGCTGAAAAAGAAGTTCTTATGCTGAAGGAAACACTTTGTATATTGCAGGCTGAAAAGGAATCGGGATTAACAAAGCAAATGGAGTATTTGGAAACAATATCTGATTTGGAAGAAAACATAAGAGGGATGGAAAAGCGAGCATTCGAGGCAGAAGGTGAAGGTCGAGATTTGATGAACAAACTCTCGAGATTAGAATCCGAAAACGATGCTGGTCTTTTACGGTATGGGAAATGTTTGGAAAAAATATCGGTGCTGGAAAAGAAGATTGTGGTAACCGAGGAGGAAGCTAGAACCTACTCTGAGCAAGCTGCTCAAGCAGAAATGGAAATTGAGAAACTAAAAAACGCTCTTTCGGAGTTAACTGAAGAGAAAGAAGCGTTACGGGTTTTGTACGCGGAATGCCTCGAGAAATCATACAAGTTAGAACTCGATCTCTCTTCTGCTCAATCAGATGTTCAACGCCTCACCACTGAACTCTTGAACAGTACTGAAAAACTAAAAACCGTTGAAGAAATTTGTGTTCGTTTGGAGTCGTCAAATAAATCTTTAAAAACAGAAGCGAGTGATTTGGCTAAAAGAATCATGTTAAAAGATCAAGAACTATCTGATAAGCATGATGAAATGGAGAAACTTCAAAGCTATGCAAAAAACGAGCATACCCATTATGTTCAAGTTGAAGCTGCTCTCGAAACATTACAGATGTTGTACACTCGATCTCAAGAAGAGCAAAGAAACCTTGCACTCGAGCTTAAGAACGGGCTTCAGATGGTGAAAGATTTGGAAATTTGCAAATTGGGTTTAGAACAAGAAATGGAACAAGTTAAGGGCGACAATAATAACTTGAAGAAAACTGAAGTTGAAATCGTGGGGTTGAAGGAAATGAAGCAAAGACTTGAAGAGGAAGTAGCACTGCAGTTGGGTCAATGCTCGGCTATGCAACAGGAGATTGTTGGGCTAAAAGACGAACTTAACGAATTGAATACAGGGTATAATTCGTTGATGAGTCAGCTTGAGTTGGTTGGGTTGAATCCGGAATCGATTGGGTCCTCAGTAAAGTACTTACAGGATGAAAACTCGAGGTTGAAACAGATTTGTGAGAAAAATGTTGATCATGAAGAAAAGATAAAAACTGTTATTGAGAAGAATACTGATTTGGAAAGCTCGTGTGAGTTGCTTGTTGTGGAAAAATCGGCTGCGGTTCTTGAAAAAACCGTGCTTTTGTCTCAGTTACATATCGTCACAGTTAGTATGCAGAAACTCATGGATCAAAACACTGTTCTCGAGAACTCGTTATCGGCCGCGAACACTGAACTTGATAATCTTCGAGGAAAGTCGAAGGATTTGGAAGCGGTCTGCGAGTTGCTTAACAGTCAGAAGACTAATCTTGTTACTGAACGAAGCATGCTTGCTTCTCAACTGGAAAACGTTCAGAAAAGATTAGAATTACTTGAGACGCGGTTTACGGAATTCGAAGAAAAATACGGTGGGCTCGAGAAGGAAAACGAAGCGGGAAAGTTTCAAATGATGGAACTAATGATGGCGAATGGGAAACGGTTGGAGGATATGGAGAATAATATTCGTTGTATTAACGAAGATAGTAAATTGAAAAACGAAGAGGTTCAAGACGAGCTCGATAAAGCTGTGATCACTCAGTTTGAGAACGTAATCTTAAACAAGTTTATAAAAGAAGTCGAAGAGAAAAACCACTCGTTATTGGTCGAAAATGAGAAACACGTCTCGGCATCGAAATTAGCGGATAAGTTGATTTCGGAGCTCGAGAGAGAAATTCTCGAGCAACAGGTTGAAGAAGAGTTATTGTTAGTTGAAGTTGAAAACCTTAGGTACGGGATTTATCAAGTGTTCATGTCCCTGGAGGTCGGTGGATTGAAAGATGGGTATGAAACCGCAAAGATATCCGTTGATGAAATTATCGATAACATCAAGGATTTGAAGCATTCTCTACTGAAAGAAAAAGAAGAAAAGCAACGGCTATTGCTCGAGAACGATGTCATTTCAACTCTCTTCCAGCAGCTCAAATCCGAGTTCCGTGAATCGGAAGTCAAAGTTAAAACATTGGAGAAAGAGAAAGTCAAACTATGTGAAGAACTCGAGGAACGGAAGGATATAGAAGAGAATTTGACTTCCGAGCTTCAAGAACGGGAAAACGAGTTTGAGTTGTGGGAAGCTGAGGCGACTTCGTTTATTTTTGATCTCCAAATATCGAATACTCGTGATATTTTGCTGGAAAGTAAAGTTGACGAGTTGGTTGGTGTTTGTAAGAGTCTTCAAAGTGAAAATGTGTCGAAAGATTTGGTCATTGAAGAGATGAAAAAAAGGGAGATTGTTATGGAGAGTGAAATCGATGGATTGAAAGAACAGTTGCTTGCGTATAATCCGGTTATTGGTTCTTTGAAGACGAATCTATCGTCTCTAGAACAGAATGTTTTCACTATGGCGAATGTTATTATGTCTAACCGGAAATCGGTACATTTCTTTCCCTTTAGCATTTGTTTATCAGAGCTCACGAAAGCATATTAGTTTTCGACACTTGGTAAAATGGAAGGGTCGGGCTAGTGGGGTAAATGAATAAAAATATGGTAGTATTTTTTTTATGTTGACCCGCAAAAGCTTTATTATTCATTTTATTAAACTTTATAAGGGTTAATAAGCATATTTTCTTATATATATTCTTTTGTTGGATATCATATGTAATAATCATAAAAACCTATTTGTTTTTTTCATGGTCCAGGATGTGGAAGTGAAAGTGCATCCACGTAGTAGTGATGCAGACTTGATAGCGAGTCCAAAGTCATTCGAACCTAACGGGATCTCAGATTTGATCGAGTTCCAGACTCGTATATCTGCACTTGAAAAAGTAATAGTAGAAGATATCAACAGCGTTGCAAGGCGTGGAACCCCAGAAACCGACATCAGACAGAAATCCGCAAAAGGAGACACTAGCGAGGACCAAAAACGAAGCAAGTTAGAAAAGCTTCGTGGGAAACGCTATCTAACCTTAGATAATATCAACCTCTCAAAGCCTAAACCTGAGATATGTGAATTAAGAAAAGGGGTCCCAATACGAGACATCCCGCTCGATCAAGCATCAGATGGCTCGATATCGGACAGGAGCAGAAGCCGAAGAGGTTATACAAGAACAGATGATATGATGATCGAGCAATTACAAATGGCTCACGAGATCTACGAAACTGAAAAGAAGTCCAAAAAGCTACCGTACGAACCCCAAATAGAAGATTTAGGCGTCGACAAGTTGGTGGTCCCACATCCAGAATCAAACAAAGGAAAGCTTTTACAAAGACTTGCTTCTGACGCACAGAAACTTTCAAGTCTCGAGACAACCGTCAAAGAATTAACAAAAAAGATAGAAATCGGGAAAAAGAGCAAGAAAACAAGTGGGGTCGATTTCGTGACTTTGAAAGAACAACTTGAAGAAGCTGAAGAATCCATTTTACAACTAGTGAACGTGAACGTTGAATCAACAGCCGCTATTGAAAAGAACCCGTCATTATTAGCGTGGGTGGAGCAAGACGACACATGGAAAAGCTCGGAAAAGATCAAACGCGTTCAGCTCGAGGTCCAAAAGATTCAGTATGTGTTGCTGAAGTTGGACGATGAAAAGAAGAGCAAAGGGAAGAGTAGGCTTTCAAGGACTAAAAGCAGAACGAGTGTGATTCTGAGGGATTTCGTTCACTATGGGAGAAGTAATAGTGCAAAAAGCAGAAGACGTCGTCTTTGTGGGTGTTTTACTCCATCGGCTACCAAAGGTGATCGTATTAAAATGTAGGCTGTTAACTTTATGACTGCGTGTTATTGTATTGTACGTGAACGTTTATTTCTAGAGTAATGTGTAAGAACGTCCGTAACTTGATCTTATTTTCTGTACCATGTTATCAGATTTGACTTCTAGGTACTAGTTTGTGCTTGTATTCGAACGATTGGTAATGTTTAATTATGCAAATTCTATCGTTTATGTGTATCTTGAAGCCTCGTTTGAGGAAGATTTTTTGCTAGTTGACATAGTAATGTTTGCACATATGGGTTTATCGGGTCGAAACTGGAATGTCCTGAACCGTAATAAGGAACTGCAAAATGCTGGAACTAAAGCGGACTGAACCAAAATGGTTCACTTCAGTCCATTTGCAGTTTACAACTTGTTCGCCCAAAGTCAGACTATACACCTCGATTATAATTACAGAATTCAGATTACCTGATATATCGACAGACAAAATGGGTTATTGGAAAATTCTTGGTGTTGAAAAGTCCAAAATACTACTCAAACGTGAACTAACCTGAGTAGGGATGGCAACGGGTCGGGCTCGGATGGGTTTAGTGCACCCATACCCATAGTATTCACATCCGTACCCGCGTCATTACCCGCTTGATACCCGGTTAATATTTTTTTTGTGAAAAGGGTGAAATATTATTAATCACAAAAGAGGAACATAAGGATCCAAAGACAAGCTTGGACATACCCCAAACTTGAATACCAGACTCTTATGACTACAACTTAGCTTGACTAAAACAAGCATTCTAAAACTACAATACTTCCTTACATACAAGTATAAAACTCAATACTACAGACAATACATTTTTTCATTCATGTCAGTTCTTTTTAGTTCTTCTTAACTGCACATTCCATAAGTCTTCAACTTCCCTGTTATGGTCAGTTTCCCTCACAATAAAGCTCATAATTCTACCTTTTACACTCTCCTTGATACTTTGTACAAGACCTTCAGCAGTTCTAGTATTGTTCATGAATAATCTGTTATTCCTTTCCTGCCATGTAAAATAGACTGTAGCACCCAGAATCAGCCTTCTAACATTACTCCATATGCTTCTGTTAGCTTTCATCCTGGAGAATTCATCAACAATTGTTTGCCAAGTGAAAGAAAACTGTTTTCCAACAACCTTTTGCATCTCAATCCAAACACTTTTAGTGTAGTTACACTGAAAAAATAGATTAAATCACACTGAATATTATCCATTTGTTTTTCGGGTTTTCTCACGGGTATAAGTTATCCCCAATTGAATATTTCATGGACAAAATGGTGGGTATCAAGATTAAATCACACTGAAACCCAACGACAAAGCAAAATAGAACACCCTAATATATTCAAAACTTTTAAAAGTTAAAGAGAACGAATATCGTATCAAATTATTTAACACTTTCAAATAATTCATGTACAAAATCCAAATGTGTTAAATGATAGATATTTATATAAAAAATATATTGGAAGAAATTATAAAATATATAAGTACTCTAATTATTATTATTATTATTATTATTATTTTGTTGGTATACCTGGGTTTTCCACTAGACATTGCGAGCCGACTAATCCCAGAGCGACTACCTTTTTTGGATAGCCCGGAGTCGGCGCAGGTGAACCTCCATGGCCAATGGGGGATTAATTTTCTCCCTTGAGTTCGAATCAAAATCTCTAGTCACTTTCATCCTAAGAGGTTAAGCCCTTAGCACTAGATCACCCCATTGGTTTTGTACTCTAATTAATTATAATAGCAATAAAGCGGTTCACACTCAGGTAAACGGATATGGGTACGACCTCTGTTGTAAAAATCGGCACAGGCGGCCGATTAATCCTCGCATAATCGCTGATCGCTCACTAAGCGCCTTGATTTATCATAATCGGCCTATTTAATCGGTTTGGTCAAAGATCGCTTAAAAAGCGGTCAACAAACCGATTAATCAGAGAAAAGCGGTCTAATCGGATTAATCGAACAAAATCGCTTAAAAAATGGTCAACAAAATCACTTAAGAATCGGTCAACAAACCGATTAATCGATCAAATATCGCTTAAAAATGGTCAATAAACCGAGTAATATTTATGTTTGACTTTGAACTTTGAAGAATTATGTATTATGTTTATATTTGAACACTTGAAATATTGGAACTTTGATGCACCATGCTTATCTCATACATATAATATAATATAATATAATATCTAAAATTATAATTTTGTCCATAAAAGTTCCAATCTGATTAATCCTCGATTAATCCCCGTCTAACCGATTAATCGCTAGGCCCTACCTGACCGCCTCACTAGCGCCTAGCGATTTTTACAACCTTGGGTACGAGTACGGGTAATCAGACGGGTATAACTAGAACCCGTCACCAAACCCGTACCCGACTAAAAAAATTTATCAATACCCAAACTCACATCTGAACCCGTCGACCCACCCCCGAATCCAACCCAATCGGACCAGATTTCGGTTTTCTCCATAGGTTTGGGTGTTTTTGCCATTCTAGTGCAGCTTACTCTAATGAATATTAAAATCCATCATCTATGTTAGACACCAAATCTAAAATTAAAACTCAAAAATTACGAAGCATTAAGTGTTGTTAGGGCGAACTTTTAACTCTCATGTAGAAGGCCTCAACAAAGAGATGCTGTGTATATGGGGAGGTGGTTTGCACACTTTTCAAATTGATTGAGACACTCTAATTTAGAGTGTCTTGACATTTATACCTTTACAGAATGAAAATGAGTAAAAATCATGTGAGAGTATAAGTGTCAATCCACTCTAAATTAGAGTTTCTCAATTAGAGGTGGCAATCACAACCCATTTATAGAAAAATGGGTTGCTATGGGTCAAAAATAAGAACTTATGGGTTGGATTGGGTTACCCCATTGGCAAAGAATAGGTCAAATGGGTCAACAATTGGACTTATGTGAATGAACAAATGGGTCGAATGGTCACTTAAGGGTCGGACGATAACTCAACCACCATTAGATTTCGTGTTTTTTATGTTTTTATACGTCTTAATGTAACACCCCCAATTTCGTGATACGCAGCGGAATTCAAGTTGGGTGTTACTTCATGGCACAACAGTTATATCAATAGAAAACGAACCCTAATTGAGTCGTTTTAAAAGATTTATCATTCGATTTATATAAATATCAGAGTTTACAAAATGAGGTCCCAGTGGTTTTACGATTTATTAAATAAGTTTTCGAATGATAATATAGCCTTCTTGAGTATCCGTGCCTTTCCGTGCCATCCTCGTATATTATGAACCTGAGATAAACATGCTAAAAAGTCAACACAAAGGTTGAGTGAATCCATAGTGTTTGTATAAGAATCAGTTGAACACAAGATAAGAAGTAGTAAAATCAGTAATGTTGCAGTACAGTATATTCATTAGTTGCAGCATTTGTATCATTGCAACATAGTGTATATTGCCTTAAGTCTCATGAACGCAAACCTTAACAGTACGACATCATAGTAATGAACTAATGATGTAAGTTACTGACATCATAGAGATGATGTAAGTAACAAGGCCCTCGAGTAGGAGTTTGCCATTCTCCTAGTATTCTCAAATAACATGCATTTGGTTACCTATCCGGCTAACACAAATGGGGCGTCAACTGCCAATAGATCTATTCACGATATTCGCGTTCACTCGCAAGTGATTAATGGTTCATGATATGAGGGACTTTCAGTGGCATCAGTAGGTAACTTAGGCAATATCAATCAGGATAGCATACAGAAAAATACTTGTGTTCGGTTTTTGTAGCATGTATCTCCCCACGAGTTTAGAAAACAAATATGTAAAAGTGGGACTATGAACTCACCTCGGTGTTATTGTATTCTGGATGGAAAACAAATTAGATAATATGAACAAACTGCTCCAACTCTCGACCTGAGTTAGTATATCATGTATTTAGTATTTGTATTCAAGTTTATGCGACGGAAATGTTCTGTAGATAACATGAAGTCTCTACAAAAATTAAATATGCTTATCATACTTATTGTTATGACTCAAATGATTAATAATAAGTTTTTATCAAAACCAAAGTTGTTAAATAATTTATGTTTCCAAAATATTATAATTTACAATTTTAAGTATTTACAGTTTTTACCCTTGTACTTTCAAAAATGTCACTTTAAACCCTCAACTATGAATTATTGACAAAATCAGCCCTTGTATAATTAACTTCACAGAAATTACATTTTTAGTCCAAAGGAACTTTATTTTACAAAAATTACAATTTTCATGCTTAAAATTTTATAAGAGAAATTTACTAGTTTATGGCCTAAATGGATAAAAGTACGGGTGAATAAAAGCGAGGCCCTAATAGGTTTTTACTACGTTCTTGATCCTTTCAAGAGTTTTTCTGGTGGTCTTTCTAATGGTTCAAACTAGAGGTCTTAAGCTCTTACGGTTTGGTCACAATGATTTTCCAAAGTAGGGGGGTTATGTGATTTTTGTTGTTTTTGGGCAATAACGGGGCTAAAAGAGGGCAGATTTTACCCGAGGGAAGCTAGTGTTTCTACATCGCATTTGACCCTTTAAACACTTTGCTGTAAGATCTTCTAAATGGTATAGATCTCATGTCCTAGTTCCTTTTGATTAAAAAGATACAAGTCCACGAACATGGTCACTAGGCCACGACGCGTTTTAAGAAAATTTCAGTTTTAACCATTAACCTTTACGGGGTCACCTAGATATGTTGTAATATGTTTATTAACTCTTTTTAAGTCATTTCCCATCATCCTATAACTCCCACGACTCAATTTTTGAAAAGTGTACACAAGGCCTTTTTATGAAAATGTCCGCGAGTCACCCTCTTTGTGGTTAATTATAAAATAGACTATAAGTGTTTTTAAAGACGCTATTGGGGCTTTAACAACTATGCAGCAAGCCCTTTAAAATGGTGTAAACCTCATGCTTTGAAACTTTTTAACTTGCAAGATATTAATCACGGAAAAGGGGTACTTAAGCTATTCTTACCAAATGGCAATTTTCGTTTTCAAACCATAAAACTCTATCTCTTTTGCATGCGACCTTGTGAAATGTTGTTTTACCCATTACTAATGTTTCTAAGATAGTTCCTAATCAAATTTATCAAAAATCCCATGTTTTCCCACATATTTGTTGTAAAAAGCTTTTTGGTGTTTATGACTTTTGACCAAAATGAAGGGCTGCTTTTAAGCATAACGACTAGGCTTTTTAACCGGGTTATGGGGGAGTTTTGTAGTATCCCAGGTGGTGTTTAAAACGGTACTTTAGTTGACCCTAATACCTTTGACATGATGTAAATAAATGAGGCGCAAGTAGGGGGTTTAGGCTGTTTTTATAACATATACTTAACAGCTGTTGGAATTTTTATTAAATTTTGAGTTCGTTATGCGTTTTCTGGCCTCGTGCTCCTGAGTTTTTGAAGAAAACGTCGTTCCGGACAACTTTCGTGATTTAACTTTTTCATGAAACGGACCAAAAATGCCTCGTTTTGCGTGCCCGAGTGTTCTGTCCACAGAAAATTCGGACAGATTATTGGCAACTTGTTTAGACCATAACTTTTGACTCGTGTACTCGTTTTAAGTGATTCAAATTGCTACGTTTTCCTTATAAAATCCTTTTTAACATTATGCTATTGTTATTAAAAGTTAAAACGAACTAAGATGAGTTTAATAGACTTACTTGCTTGGGATTTTGACAAGAACCAGAAATGAGAATAGATTGGCTTTCTAATTTTGAACAAGACTTCTTCCTTCCACTACTTAGTATAATTTTTTTAGAATGTATTGGTGAATATGAGAAATACTTATGGTGCGTGTGATGTGTGGGTGGTATGGTATGATGTGTGTGATGGATGAGAATTTAGAAGGGGGAAAAGGGACGTTTATATAGGTGGTGGGAGTTCATGAATTCACAAGGTGCTATGTCACCTTGTCTAGCAAGTGAGGGGACAAGGTGATGTGTAAATTCATGGACCATTTGGTCTTGTGTGGTAATTGTTGTAGCTAAGTTGCATGGTTCAATTTATATGTGTAACATAACCATGTGTTGCATTTTTGACCAAGAATAGAAGGAGCATGGTGATGTGTTTTGCTAGATGTCCATAAGAGCTACAAATGGTCATAAAGAGGACACAAGGTGTGTATACTTGTTCGATTTAAAGCCTTAGGGTTCAATGGTTTGCAAGGTAGCTAGGTGTTTCAATACACATGGGAGGTTCATGTGATTGCAAGGAGACATGAAGTGTGTGGTAAAACTCTAGCCAAGAGTTTTACCCACAAACTTTGACTATGGTAAAACTTTAAGGTAAAAGAGTGATGTGTAACTTTCATGTGCAAGTAATTAGTTTGTGGTTAGGACATTTACAAGTAGTACTTAGGTAACTTAGTAGTAACTTGTTTAGTTCATTTTTAACCATGGTAATTAAGAGGGGCGTTAGGCATTAAGGGTAGTACTTAGGGCTTGCATTGTTATACCTATTGTGTAAATGGTATTTACATAGTTAAGTTTCTAATTTACTTTAGGTAAAATATAGTTTAGGTTAATTTACATGTAAATAATAAAAGTAAAGGCTTAAGTTTGGTGCATTTGTTGTTTGTACATTAGCATTGTTTTGTTGTACTTACAAAAATATAAAATATATTTTTAAGGCTTGTGCATTATATGGTTGTACTTTGTACTTAAAAATAGGTACATTGAGGTTTATAATATAATTTATATAAGTATTAAGCTTGTATGCATTAAAGACTTGTACATGTGCTTGAAAGACTTGTACATTAATATTTTGAAAATATATCATGTACATAAAATCATAGAGTTGTATATTAGGGCTTGTAACGGAAATTAAAGTATAGCTAGGTTCCGTGCTTTAATGACTTGTACTCTAGGTATAAAATGTTGTACTTTAGTAATTATGATTTAGTTGTGTAAAATCATAGTTAAAATAAATTAAGGCTTTCGTGAAAACTCTAATAAATGGCTAACGTTTAGATCGAAAGTTTAATAATTGTACGTTAACGAAAAATCGTAAAGTGGTAAATAAAAGTTGAAAACCTTTATAGTTTTACATATAAATATGTTTATGTTTATTAAAGATGTGAGTTCACACATTGGCTAGTTTTTGTGATCAAATAAAAGAATATTGTTTCTTAAAAAAAATTTGGACGTAGAAAATGAATAAGTATTCTTTCGTTAGAATATTATATTAGTTTAATACGAGATGAAATTTCCCGGTGGTTACACTTAATATTTTTTTTCGTCAGTTTTAACATTTTCATTCGTTTTTGCGCGTTTTCGTCAGTTTGTTTTAGGTTTTCGTCATTTTTTTTACGTTTTCATCCGTTTTTATGCGTTTTCGTCTGTTTTTTACGTTTTCGTCTATTTTTGCACGTTTTCGTCCGTTTTTTACATTTTCGTCTGTTTTTTTACGTTTTCATCCGTTTTGCGCGTTTTCGTCCGTTTTTTACGTTTCATCAGTTTTTGCGCGTTTTCGTCTGTTTTTTTACGTTTTCGTCCATTTTTTTAACGTTTTCATCCGTTTTGGGCGTTTTCGTCCGTATTTTTACGTTTTCGTCCGTTTTTTTACGTTTTCAATCGTTTTTGCGCGTTTTCGTCCGTTTTTTTACGTTTTCGTCCGTTTTTACGTTTTTCATCTTTTTTGAGCGTTTTCGGTTGTCTTTTTACATTTTCGTCCGTTTTTTTACGTTTTCATCCGTTTTTGCGCGTTTTCGTCCATTTTTTTGCGTTTTCGTCTGTTTTTTTAAGTTTTGATCCGTTTTTGCGCGTTTTCGTCCGGTTTTTTACGCTTTTGTCCGTTTTATTACGTTTTCATCCATTTTGGGCTTTTTCGTCAGTTTCTTTACGTTTTCGTCCTATTTTTTACGTTTTTGTCTTTTTTTTACGTTTTCATCCGTTGTTTTACGTTTTAATCCGTTTTTGCTCGTTTTCGTTCGGTTTTTTTACGTTTTCGTCTTTTTTTTATGATTTCATCTGCTTTTGCGCGTTTTCGTTCATTTTTTTACGTTTTCAACTGTTTTTTCACGTTTTCGTCTATTTTTTCACGTTCTCATATGTTTTGAGCGTTTTCGTCCGTTTTTTTTACGTTTTCATCTATTTTTGCGCGTTTTTGTGCCTTTTTTTTTTACGTTTTCGTCTGTTTTTTTACGTTTTCATTTGTTTTTTTACGTTTTCATCCGTTTATTTACGTTTTCGTCATTTTTTTTACGTTTTCATATGTTTTTGCGCGTTTTCGTCCGTTTTTTTACATTTTCATCCGTATTTTAACGTTTTAGACAGTTATTTTACGTTTTCGTCTGTTTTTTAAGTTTTCATCTATTTTTGCGCGTTTTCGTCCATTTTTTACGATTTCGTTCGTTTTTTTACGTTCTCATTTTTTTTTGCGTGTTTTCGTCTATTTTTTTACGTTTTCGTCTTTTTTTTACTTTTTCATCTGTTTTTTCGTGTTTTCGTCCGTTTTTTACGTTTTCATATGTTTTTTTACGTTTTCTTCCGTTTTTTTACGTTTTCATCCGTTTTTACACGTTGTCGTCCATTTTCTTTCCGTTTTTGCTTGTTTTTTTTACGTTTTCATCTGTTTTTTTAATTTCGTACGTTTTAAGTAGGAAAACGTAAAAAACATACGAAAACGTAAAAAAATGGACGAAAATGTGCAAAACATAAGAAAACGTAAAAAACGCGCTAAAACAGATGAAAACGTAAAAAAACAGTCGAAAACATAAAAAAACAGACGAAAGCGTAAAAAAACAGACGAAAACACGAAAAATAAAATGAGAATGTAAAAAAACAGACGAAAACGCACAAAAAAAAGATGAAAACGTAAAAAACAGACGAAAACGTAAAAAAAGGGACGAAAATGCGCAAAAACGGATGAAAACATTAAACAACGGACGAGAACGTAAAAAAACAGACGAAAACGTAAAAAAACGGACGTAAACATAAAATAAGTGACTAAAACGTTAAAAAACGGATGAAAACGTAAAAAAACAGACGAAAACGCGCAAAAACAGATGAACACATAGAAAATGGACGAAAAGTAAAAAAACGGACGAAACGTAAAAAAACGGACGAAAACATAAAAAAACGGACGAAAACGTAAAACAACGGACGAAAACGCGCAAAAATAGATGAAAACGTAAAAAAGGGACGAAAACGTAAAAAAACAGACGAAAACGTAAAAAATCGGACGAAAACGCGCAAAAACGGATTAAATCGTAAAACAACGGACGAAAACGTAAAGAAACAGACGAAAACGTAAAAAAACATAAAATAACTGACTAAAACGTTAAAAACGGATGAAAACGTAAAAAAAAGACGAAAACGCGCAAATCAGATGAAAACGTAAAAAATGGACGATAACGTAAAAAACGGATGAAAATGTAAAAAAAAAGAAAAAGAAAAAAGAAACCGTAAAAAAACCGACGAAAACGTAAAAAAACGGACGAAAACGCGCAAAAATAGATAAAACGTTAAAAAACAGACGAAAACGTTCAAAAACGGATGAAAATGTAAAAAATGGACGAAAACGTAAAAAACAGAAGAAAACACGCAAAAACGGATTAAAACGTAAAAAAAGGGACGAAAAGTAAAAAAACAGACGAAAATTTAAAAAAACGGGCGAAAACGTAAAATAACTGACTAAAACTTAAAAAAACGGAAGAAAATATAAAAAACGGATGAAAACAGATGAAAACGTAAAAAAAAATGATTAAAACATAAAAAAAACGGACGAAACATACTATAGTAGCATGATTACAGGTGGAAATGTAATGAGCCGACCCGACCCGACCCAACCCGTTTGACCCATGACCCATTCAACCCATTCTTATAGTATGACCCGTAACCCATTTGACCCATGACCTAAACCGACCGGACCCGACCCGACCCATTTGCCACCTCTAGTCCCAATCTTTACCCTTTGTATATCTATTTTGGCATTTTACCAACTGAAATACAAATGTGTACTGTTCACCCAACAAATAGTAAAGAAAAACCAGAAAGGGATAAAAATGGGAAATTTATAGAAAGCTTGAAAACGCCACTGCACCACTTGACACGTCCCCACTTGTATCACTTCTTTTTAAATAAAACGAGTGTTGGAAAACCCGCGCGATGCAGCGGGATTGCTTAAAGGACGTGCTTTGCAACGACACTTAAACCTCAGGGGCTGTTTTTGCCAAGTTGCGAAAGATTATTAATGCTAAAGGACTTACTTTGTAACGACACTTGAACCTCAGGGGCTGTTTCTGCCAACTTGACAAAGTTTGCATTTAATGCACTTGTGTTGTGCAAAACTTATGTACGCCTTTTAGTATTATATACATAAGAGTAGAGTTAATTGCAGAAATCGTCCCTAAGGTTTGGTCAAATTGCAGGTTTCGTCCCAAAAAGTTTAAAATTGCACAAATCGTCCCCAAATCAAACCTTTTTGCAAATTTTGGTCCCTGGCTTTAACAGCCGTTAAGTTAATTTCGTTAGAATTTACACGTTAGCCCCTTTTGGTCAATAACTCTTGCAGCGTTCATCCTTTTGGCCAAAACTCTTGCATAGTTCATCCTTTTGGCCAAAAACTTTTGCAGAGTTCATCCTTTTGGCCAAAACTCTTGCATAGTTCATCCTTTTAGCCAAAAACTTTTGCAGAGTTCATCCTTTTGGCCAAAACTCTTGCATAGTTCATCCTTTTGGCCAAAAATTTTGCAGAGTTCATCGTTTTGGCCAAAAACTCTTGTAGCGTTCACCCTTTTGGCCAAAAACTTTTGCAGAGTTCATCCTTTTGGCCAAAAACTCTTGCAGAGTTCATCCTTTTGGCCAAAAACTTTTGCAGAGTTCATCCTTTTGGCCAAAAACTTTTGCAGAGTTCATCGTTTTGGCCAAAAACTCTTGCAGCGTTCATCCTTTTATACATTTTCATATGTTTTTAATCGTTTTCATCAATTTTTATGCGTTTTTGTCCAGTTTTATACGTTTTTGTTCGTTTTAATACGCTTTCGTCCGTTTTCATTCATTTTTATGCGTTTTCAAAAAAAGAAAAAAAAAATTTGAAAATAAAAAATTTCGAATTTTTTCGCAAGTTTGAAAAAAAAAATACAAAAAATTTTGAAAAAGAAAATTGGAAAAAAAAATCATAAAAAAGAAAAAAAGAATTTTTTTTCCAAATTTTTTTTCGAAAAAAGTTTTTTTTTATAATTTTTTTTTTCGAAAAAAAAAATTTTTTCCAAATTTTTTTTCGAAAAACGTTTATTTTCTATTTTTTTTTTCGAAAAAAGAATTTTTTTTCCAAATTTTTTTTCGAAAAAAGTTTTTTACGAAAAAAATCAGAATAAAGAAATTCGAAAAAAGTTTTTTACGAAAAAAATTTGAAATTTTTTTTCCAAATTTTTTTCGGATTTTACGAAAGAAAAGGTTTTTTCGAATTTTCTTTTTCGTATTTTTTTTTCCAAATTTCTTTTTCAAATTTTTTTGGAATTTTTTTTTTCAAAATTTGCGAAAAAATTCTAAATTTCTTATTTTCAATTTTTTTTTCCTTTTTTTTTTAAATTTCAATATGTTGAGATAGTACAAAAACGGTTAAAACGAATAAAAACGCATAAAAACGGATGAAAACGTATAAAAACAGACGAAAGCGTATTAAAACGAACAAAAACGTATAAAACTAGACAAAAACGCATAAAAATGGATGAAGACGATTAAAAACATATGAAAATGTATAAAAGGATGAACGCTACAAGAGTTTTTGGCCAAAACGATGAACTCTGCAAAAGTGTTTGGCCAAAAGGATGAACTCTGCAAGAGTTTTTGGCCAAAACGATGAACTCTGCAAAAGTTTTTGGCCAAAAGGATGAACTATGCAAGAGTTTTTGGCCAAAAGGATGAACTCTGCAAAAGTTTTTGGCCAAAAGGATGAACTATGCAAGAGTTTTGGCCAGAAGGATGAACTCTGCAAAAGTTTTTGGCAAAAAGGATGAACTATGCAAGAGTTTTGGCCAAAAGGATGAACTCTGCAAGAGTTTTTGGCCAAAAGGGGCTAACGTGTAAATTTTAACGAAATTAACTTAACGGCTGTTAAAGCCAGGGACCAAAATTTGCAAAAAGGTTTGATTTGGGGACGATTTATGCAGTTTTAAACTTTTTGGGACGAAACCTGCAATTTGGCCAAACCTTAGGGACGATTTCTGCAATTAACTCTATACATAATTAAAAGGAGTCTAAACTAATAATTTGCTTAACAATAATAATAAATAGTACTCATCGTTTCTTCATTGTTCTACAGATAGATAGAGATAAGATTGGTTGTTGGTTGCACTTTCCCCCCTCAAAGATTCAATCTTTTTTAATTCATTAGTTCTCAGGTATCACACAATTCTATCTTTATTTATTCATTATTTCATCTAATAATTTTTCTTGATCATACACTTTTAGATTGAATTTTTATGATTTGATCTTGTATGTTTATCTTACTAGTTTGATTTTCTTGATGCATGTGTGTTTGGATGTCTTTTGTGGTTTTGTTTTTAGAAATCCAAAAGACTCACGTACCAATAGGACGGAGTCAGAAAGTTATGGTCGAGGGGGCAAATTTTGATAATTTTTAGAAACTATACTATAAATCGGTTCGGGAGAGGGAAAATTACAAAAATAGCAAGATATTTTAAAATTTTACACTACAATTTTTTTCGCTGGGGCACCCTGCTAAAAATATATATATGAAATGATCTAGTCTAATAGAAATTTAAGTCTTTTTTTCACCTACTAATGGATCAACTAAGCAAGTACCGGAAACACACTTCTTTTGGACCGGGTGCATTTACGAAAATTTTGTATTATTTTACAAAAATTAGCACTGCGAATCAAAATTTCATCTGGTCCCGTCACTCCGCATACCTGTTATATGCAAAGACTTTAACCCACAACCTGTTAGTTAGTTGATAGGTTACTAAGTTAGCCATAGGCTAATGGCCTTTTGTATTGAATAATGAGAATCGGATTCTTAACTTTGATTATTCGGGGTGTGCTGCTCCCTTTAAAGTGTCGAGAAGAAAAAAAGATGCACCATAGGCTTGTGCAAACAACGTGAAGTGCTCACGCCAAACTTCTGAAAAGGGAGAGCTTCACCTAGTTTGAATATGTGATGTGGTGGGTCAAACACCGTGGATTAGTCGGCCAAAAGGTCAGAAACCATGGTTACAAAAAAAAAAATGTTCAAACTTTCAAGTAAGAATGGATTATCTTGTCAGTATTGAGTCCGTGCATATATCAAAAAGTCAAAAAGTTTGATTGTGTATTTGTCAAGAGATGAACTATCAGTTTTGTTGAGCGAGAAAATTACTTATATCCCACAATGGTAAATTTGAGATTTTTTGTTAAGTATATAATAGCTAAGGTAAAAAATAAAAATGGCAAACTTGATTATTGAGACTTGAAATGCACATCCAAACACCCCTCAAAACGATGATACGAAGTTATTGGTTGCATACTGTAAAAGGCTTAAAGGAGTTCATAACTCGTATAACAAAATACTGTAGCATAAATCCACATTAGTCTGTATTCGCAAATTACTAGGTTTGTTCTGTAACTTTTCCCTTTGAAATTTTCATCTCACTAATAACAAATCGCTTACTTGTAGGAGCATTTGTGCTAGTAAGCAGTTTTAAAAGATATCGTCGAATTAAGAAGGTTTTTAAAACTAGTGTTGGTGAATGGGGTCAGAAGGGCCTCCATCCGTAACATTCCACATAACGGGATTTAAGAAATTTCATGGAGTATCAGACAATCCAACCGAGACGATTGTCAGTAATTTGGAAGAGTATTTGAAGAAGAACGGTTCACCAAAAGGCGTAACTATTGGAAGTTGCACAATTCTTGAAACTGCGGGCCAGGGAGGTCTTGCTCCTTTGTATCAGACGTTAAAATCTGCTGTGAATAAGGAAAACGAACAATCGAGTTATTCCAAAGTCATTCTGGTTAGTTCCGTATCTTTTAACAGAAGATCTACCTTATTTTTCATTTGCTTTGTTTACTGTATTTAGTACTAGATTTATGGACCCTATCTAATTTACTAGATATTATTGGATCTCTTTGTAGGAAAGTACGAAGATGGAAATTTTTATCTAAGTTATTTTATAAATGGTTCAATTCAGGATCTGTTTTTATCTGCAATGGGTCAAACTGGTAATATAAAAAAAAATTAGCTAAAAAAAGGGTCAAATAGGTTGTAAGTCGATCGAAATGCATTGGAAATGCATAAAAACCTTGAAATCATTTTAGTCAAAAAGTTTTTTATATATTTATTAATTTTTTTAATGTAATGATACAGTTTTTACTTACCATATCTTCACACGCTAGTTATTTTCAAAATTTTGGACAAAAAGTGTTCACTGCCGTCCTGACACACACAAATAACTACCTGTTTGACTGAACCCAATGTGACCAGCTATTCAAGCCGCCCATTTTGCCTCATCTAGAAAGTACAATATTCAGATGCTGATCTTTGGTAAGTTTGAGATATACGTTTTCTATGAATCACCTTATTCATATCCACTGTAAAGTATGATTTACATCAATCTGTATGCTTGATTATGTGTGCCAAGAATTGCCTTATCATTAGACCATTGCACTTATTTTAGTATCATCACCGTTTTAGTGTGTGAATGAAGCATGTATATGTATGTGTACACACGCCCAAACATGAAAAGACTCGAACACAACCCACAATCGCAGCATCTCTTATTAATACTCATCAAATCCCAATATCAACATATTACACACCATGAATTTGCATTACATAGAAGTATAGAACACATACAATATTCTTACCATGAGACTGCGTAACAAAGAAAAAAAGTTTTATTCATATAGTAAGGAAGTGGACAGAAAATGCCAATTTTTTACCATAGGTATTCACACATTTATCTTATTTATCATTTCCAGTGCGAGTGCAAGGCATTAGCTGTATCATACTTCTCAGTAAGATAATGTTTATTTTTTATTTTTTTTCCTTTCAAATCTATATTTCAGTTACATTTTGGAGTTAATAGTGGGGCCTCAAGATTTGCCATCGAACAGCAAGCTGTAAATGAAGCCACTTTCCGTTGTCCTGATGAGATGGGATGGAAGCCTCAGGTCAGATTTGCTTTTTTAATAATTTTTGTTCTGTAGATGTAGAAATATTGGCAGGTTGGGTAACTGGTCAAAACAGATTCGGGTTTAGTAGCAATTGAAATGGGTGGGGCTGGGACTTGAGATGGGTTGACATCTTTGCTGTATTGAATTCTACTAGCAGGGTACCCGCGCGTGCGGGTACCCTGAAATAAAAATTTTCGGTGAATTATGTATTTTAGTTTATTATGTTTTTTTGACAATAAATTTATGGATATCAAGAATTTGGTTTAGCCCCTAACCGTTCAGGCTCGAGCCCGTTTGGCCCGTGCCCGTTCGGGCTCGAGCCCGTTTGGCTTCGTGCCTGTTCAGGCTCGAGCCCATTTGGTCCGTTGCCCGTTCGGGCTTAAATATTTGTATAATGTGCTTTATTATTTGTATTAGTGACATACTGACATTTAATGTAGGAATTGTTTTTAATTTGGTTGTACAATATGCTTGATAATTTGTATTTCTTATGTAAGGGGTGTGTTAATAACTGCATTAATTGTATTTATTGAACAGTTAAGTAATTGACTACATTAAATATCTTGACCACATTAAATAGTGCTTTGTATTTTGTACATTAAGCTTCAAGACTTGTAAGTCTTAAAATTAAGATTGATGAAAAAGATCATTAATAGTGCATTGTGTATTGTACAATAGGCTTTGTATTTTGTAAGTCTTAATTTTAAGACCATGAGGAAAGAGATTCATTCCTCTATTATATGTAGTATAGATATAGATAAATAGTTATGTGGTAATATCTATACCAAAAATATTTTATTTAAATGATAATTTATATGCTATAATAAAACTATTTTAGGTTGCATACATTATGAGTACAATTTGGACTACTTTCAAGCTGCTTTCGAATTTTTCAAACTTTACCCATTTGACGCGTATAAGAAAAAAATATGACCCAAAACGATACATTTACCCAAAAAGGGGTTGAAGTAGCCCGTCCAGTGTTCTGCTATTAATTCGATTATAATGCCATTCTTTTTATCTGCAGAGAGTTCCTATTATTCTTGCAGATGGTGTAATTTCGAAAGCGCGAAAGGTAAAATTATGGAGTATTAAATTCTTATAACTGATAATTTATCAGCATGGTTTTATTTTAGTAACTTTTTCTTATCTCATACGAATGTTTTTATTCTTTATACTAAGTTTATTTATAACCTACTAGTTACACTCCTATAACCTAACTCTCCCAGTTACTGAAATTTTGAAATCCAATCCTTCACATTGCAGTGAACTTGATTTAATGTTTAGCTAATATGCGTAACAAGTTTTTCTAAGTTAGCTAAAAATTTATCCATCTGCAACTGTACCTGGCATATAAGCACAGTGAGAAATTTCAAAATATTTATGTGACAAAGGGTCAATTTCAACATATTTATGTGGCGGAACTGAGAATGCTAAGGTGGACCTTGTGGTAAAATCACGTTTGACATGATTCCGTACGGAGTTTTTAGAGCAGAATTTGAAATCGAGACTACAATCTCCAAGATGAAAGAAGGAAGGTTGAGGTGGTTTGGACATGTCAGGACGAGGCCACAATCACCCCTAGTAAGGAGGGTCGAAGCCCTCATGGTCGACGGCTCGAGGAGAAGGGGTAGACCAAAACTTAGGTGGGAGGATCGACTTAAGCATGACATGAAGGAGCTTCTCTTGTCCGAGGACATGACCTCATATAAGAATGCGTGGAGAGATGGGATTAGAATTTGCGGTTAGTTTAGGCTCGGTTGTCTGAGGGTGTGAGGTAGTTTTTGCGTCTAGGCTTTTTAGGCGTTTCTTAGTAGCTTTGCCTCTTACGTTTTAGATATAGATTCCCGTAGCTTGTCCCCTTTAGGCTTATTAGGCGTTTAGTTGCCTATCACGTTCCTTTTGCTTTGCCCTTAGCTATAGGCCCCCATAGCATTGCCCTGCTTAGATCTTGGCTCTTTAGGTCTTGGTTTTAGTTGCCTTTAGCCCCTTTCTCTTAATGCCCTTTCCCTTTTGCTTTTTTTTTTTTTTTTTTTTTTTTTTTTTTTAAAATTTATTTATTCTTTTTTTTCCTTCTTTTTTAGTTTGCTCGTGTGCCCCTGGTTCTTTTGCGGTTTATCTATTCTATTTTTTTGGTTTTTTCCTTGTGTATGTGTTTCTCTTGTGGCATATGCTTTTTGTTTGTTTGTCCTTTTTCTCTAAGTTTTTATGATGGTTTTGTTTATGGCTTGTTTGCTTGCAACCCTTCGTATGTTTTATGTGTTTCCCTGTACTTGTTTTTGCACTTTCATGCTCTTTTCTTGAACTTTTCTCAACTGCACAATTACACTGGCCGGAGGTCCTCCTAAAGCAGTCTCTCTACTGTCAGTCGGGTTTATCCTAGTGGTAGGTGTAGGATCTGTCTACATTTCACCTTCTCTTACCCTGCTCTGGCGGATTGGGTTTGTTGTTGTTGTTGTTGTTGTTGTTGTTAATGGATCAAAACGGTAAACAAAAGGGTCAAACAAGTTACTGTATAAGTTTTCTTTGAAACAATAAAGTGTATATAACTTCCTAAATTATACAAAGAAAACTTGGATCTTGTTCTTGCCAAGAGTTTCTGTAATCATACTGTATATATAAACTACTTGGGAGTTTTTCTGTAATCATACAGAAGGAGAACCACCATTTTCCACACATACATATAAGCCTCACCTCTAAACAGAACCATAAGCGATTAAGAAGGAACCGAAAGTCCTTGAACAACATGCTAAAATGACGATACAACTCTTGCATTTTGTATGTATGTGTATGTTTATTTGTGGCTCCTCGTCATTGTTTTTCATGACAATCATATATATTTTTTCATTGATGATGCAAGCTTATGTTGTCTATTGTGGATGCAGACATCTCTTCCTGTGGATGAGATGACTAAATCTTTAGCAAAGATGGGTTATGATGTGATAACCTCTGATGACGCTGGCCGCTTTGTATGCAATTACGTATACTATCATTCCCTGCGGTTTGCAGAGCAAAATGGGATAAAATCCGTGTTTGTACATGTTCCACTCTTCCTAACGATCGACGAGGATACTCAAATGCGATTTGCTGCTTCCTTGTTGGAGGTACTCGCTTCTTCATACCAGTAACTCTTCATCTGTTTTCATTTGTTGTCTGTGTTTGTATTCTCGAATCATTTATAATTACCTTTCGCTCTTGTGTTGGCACATCCAAAAGGTGTCATGTAATATATTAATAATTGGGTCACATTGCTCTCTGTTCAATTTGCACGTCTTGTTATATATCTGATTAAGGCGTTACGGTAAATTAAGGGCATTTGCATATATGTCCCTCCAAAGATGCAATATTAGTTACCGTGTAATTTGGTTGTATCGTATGTATATGTATTTCTGTATTTGTGGGAGGGTATGTGTGACTCTTATTTGGTCTTTGTAATTTACTGTACTTCTTTTCGACGTGGTGTTAAACACATTTACTTTTCTTTTTCTTTCCGTTGTTGGGATTAAGGGACGATTGTTATCGCTGAAGTGCGTGAGGCTAAAATTTGAAAACCAAATATATATGAATGTTTGGCAAGAAAGTGATTATCTGATGATATAATATTTAGGGGCAATTTCATATCTCCCCTCCTTTTTATTGAAAATTTCATATATATCTAAACATGCATAAAAAACATTATACATTATGCATTCAATACTAGCACTTTGGGTATATATGAAATTTATGGTAAAAGTAGGGTGATATATGAAATTAATCATAATATTTATTCTGGAAATAAACCTTAGAGATGAAATGAAAAAGTTGAAAACCTATAACAGATTTAACTGTTTGGTGTAAAACTTTTATTTCACGGTGAAGCACCATGGCAGCGCAACCATGTTTTATAGAAGGTGTGATGGCTCCGTGTTATAGCATAACTCGGCGGGTTGCTATGTCACGTTTTTACCCCTATTACACTGCTTTATAACTCAATATCGAAATTTGCCCTCATAGAGCTATAGTGCACCGAGATTAACAGTGTTTTTTCTTCATTTTATGAATAAAAACCACATTATTATTAAATTGAAATAACAATACGTCGTCTCAGCCCTTCCAATTTTGCCTCCTGCTCTATCCTTGGTTCTTCTTGTCAGCCCCGTATTAGTCATTGGGCTCATACCCATTTGCAAAAATATTCTAGAGACGGCCTTGAGCCCAATGACTAATACGGGCTAACACTTCTGTTATACTTTTACAAAGAGCTTCTTGTGAAGAACTTGTGACGTTGATGATGAATGTTGACTTTTGGATCTTCGTTCTTTGCGGGTGGGAAGTGGGATCACATCCTCTTCAAATAGCTCGGGTTTGTCTTCATCAAGATTGACCGTAGGATGTGACCGGTTTCTTTTTCTGGGGATCAACGTGCTTGAGAGACGACAATTGTTTTTTGTTTTTAAGAAATTCCATGGCAATTGTTGGGTGACAAGTTTTTCTTCATTGTCATAACATTTGATTTTGACAGTGTAATATTAAATTCGCGTCTCTTTCACCACTCAGCCGTGAGATTAAACGAAGATGACTTAATTAGTTGTTTGATTTTGAGGATTGTTGAGCATGTAACTTATCCGGTCTTGGTTATTAATTTTAACAACGAAAGTGAAACTATAAGTAAAATAGAAACAAAACTGTATTATAATTAAATGTGAAATTGTATGTTAATAGTGTAGTGATAAAAAGTATTTATAAGATTTTAAAGGGTAAATAAATAAAAAAATTATATTTTGAGAACTAAATGCTTATTATTATTATTATTATTATTATTATTATTATTTAAAAAAAAAAGGTTATGTGGACGTTATTCTTCTATTACTGGAAGGAAAGATTAGAAAAAAAAGAAAAGAAAAGAATAACCACATAACCGGCGTTCTAAGATGGCGTGACTGTAACGATGGCACCAGTACGACGCACAACGTTTAGGCACACAAAATTTCCTATAACGTCTCTGTGTTGGGTGCTCTTAGCTATCATGCCCTTGCAAATTGCTATATCTCTTTAAATCCTACACCTAAATATTAAATGTAATTTTTTTGATAACAGGTTAAGGTTTAAAAAGTAAGCAATCAAGTTTGAGCTTCATGTTGGATCATGCTTTACTCAATTGCTGTTTTATGGCTAACAAAACACTTGACATCTATGTACAATCTTTAATATTTAAATGAATAATTTTGTGCGTAAGTATGATATACGTTAATGATGCAAGTAAGCATTATGTTAAGGAGTTGATACTCACACAATTTTTTTATACTTACACCACACTGTACAATAAATGGTGTGAGTATCAACACCCATTATGTTATTGTTTTATTTTCATTGAAAGGCTCATAATTTTCAATGATGCAAGTAAGCATGATATAACTATATAAGGGATGTAGAAAGGAGTTGAAAGCACAAAACGATTACATGAGATTTGTACAAATAATGATTACATGAGATTTTTACAAATAGAAAGCGGATTAATGATCCAATGATACCAATCAATGCGTAATTTAAAGTTCCTATGAGCAAGCCAACCAAACGACCGAGTCTTTATCTTTCATCTCCGAGGGTGTCTTTACTAGATGGTCTGGCATCAAAACAAACTTCGTCCCTTCTTTTGAACGGCAAATCTCTTTAAGACCAGCAAGAGTCTAGAACAAAGGGTTACAGGCAAAATACAAGTTTGTGATTATAAATCCAATCAATCCAATTAGGACATGATCTTTTATCCTATATATGTAGAATTCTTCATGGGGACAAGATTCGAGAACAAGAGCTGTAGACTTTATTTTCTCTACGTCATAACACTTTAAACCTCGTTTTGCCGTAGAGCTCTCGAATAGGATTTAATATTGGTTTTTAAGTGGTTACGCCGTAAAAATGTTTTCTTGTTTACGCCATAAAGGTGTCAAATGCATAATTGTTTTTGTGTTTAAGTCGGTTTTTACTTTAATTAGGTTATCTTTTCTGCAAGTTTTCTATTTCTATAAATATAAAGCTCGTTATCATTGTAACTATCTTTTAGTCATCAATAAAATTGTGTTTTAGAGTTTTTACTCTTGTGAGGTTTTATTCCCTGGAGGTTGTATCCTCGTTATCAACCCTTGGATTAGGGTTAACAAAATTCGCTTCTGCGACCTGCGCCAGTTGGCATAAGAGCTTGTGAGTATCCTCATGGTGAGTGGTGTAGAAGAACCAAAAACCCGTACTATTGGTGGGGTACGGTCGAACGAAGACATTAATTGTGCTATCAATGATCTTGCATCCAAATTCGCGAGTATGTTCATTGTTCTTGAAGAGATCCAATCCGTGATCGGGGGTGGTAGATCACGCAAATCGTGAGGGTAACAATCACGGTGATTGTAGATCCATCCTAACAAAGATTGATTCTTTGATGATCATGTGCTTCACCAATCTCCTAAGAGTGGGGACATGTTGATTCCAAAGGGTCTTTAGAAGAGGAAGGAGATGATGGCCATACTAGAAAACCTAAAGGAGGGTTTAGTGGTCCTAGGGTTATGAATAGGAGGAATGAGGGTCGACGTGGTTATGGAGATTGACAAATGTATCGTGTTAAGACTGAGATCCCTAATTTTTATGGGAATCTTAACCTTGAAGTTGTGCTATATTGGTTGTATGAGGTTGATAAATTCTTTAACATCATGGATGTTTCTAAAGAAAAACAAGTCAAGATCGTAGCTTACAAGTTATGTGGAGGAGCTGGAGCTTAGTGGAAAAAAGAACAAGACGACCGTGGGAGACAAGAAAGCATCTAATCAACACATGACAAAGGATGAAAAGAATGATCAAAGATAGGTTTTCACCCCAGACATTGAACAAATATTATTTTAATAATATCATACTAGTGTTCAAGGGAAAAGAACCGTGGTGGAGTACATGAGTGAATTCTTGTGGTTACAAGCTATGTGTAACTTGAAGGAATCTGAAGAATAAACTGCTTCTAGGTATATTAGTGGGTTGAATTAATAAATCCAAGAGAAGTCAAGTTTGTTGTCAATTTGAACCGTTGATCAAGCCCAAAATTTAGCTGTGAATGTAGAGAGGTCAATATCAAACAAGCTTTGAATTTTAAAGGATCATTGAAAGAGAATTAATATTTAAATTCCACTAAGTTAAACCAATCTAATCAAACTCAATTAGATGTTGAAACTAATACATCTTCAAGTTTGAATTCTTCAGTTTTGGCTAGTGATAATGGTGTGATAAAGCCGGTTGTTGCTATGAATACATATTCCAATCCGCATCCCAAAAAATCTATGCCACTTAAGTGTTTTAGGTGTACTTTACCGTGTCATAGGTCGAGTTGAATGCCTATGTTGGGGAAAATCTTTAAGGTGAAACATGGATTGATTTTGGCGATGAATTGGAACATATTGATGAATTTGCTCAAGATGAAGGCGAGGTTGTGAATTTGATGGTGCAGCGTATTTTGTGTTCAACAAAGTCTGAAGATTATTCGCAAAGAACAAGATTTTTGAAACTAAGTGTTTGGTTTAAGACAACGTTTGTTCGTTGATCATTGATGGAGGAAGTTGTGAAATTCTAGTTTCCAAAGAGTTAGTAAAGGTCGTGGAGTTACCAACCGAACAACATCTAAATGCGTATAATTTAGGTTGGATAAAGAAGGGTCCGGAGGTGAAAGGTGAATGAGATTTGCAAAACTCCAATTGCTATTGGGATTTCTTATCATGATGTGGTGTCTTGTGATGTCATGAGCTTAGGTGCTAGTCATGTTTTGTTAGGAAGGTCGTGACAACATGATGTGGATGCAATACATAAGGGAAGAAGAATTTGTATGTATTTAATTGGTAATGGAAAGAACATAGCTATTCTCCTCAATAGTACACGACCACCGGATTTGAAGACATTGTTCATTCGCCCATTGATTGAAGGTAGTGAGAACTCGAGGGCGAGTTCTTTTCAAGTGAGGGGGAATGATGGGGACAAGATTCGAGACCAAGTGCCATAAACTTTATTTTCGCTACGGCGTAACACTTTAAACCTCGTTACGCCGTAGAGCTCTCGAATAGGATTTAATATCGGCTCTTAAGTGGTTGCGCCGTAAGTAGGTTTTCTTGTTTACACCATAAAGGTGTCGAATGCAGAATTGTCTTTTTATGTTTAAGTCGGTTTTTAATTTAATTAGGTTATTTTTTCTACAAGTTTTCTACTTTTATAAATATAGGGCTTATTATCATTATAATTAACTTTTGGTCATTAATAAAATTGTGTTCTAAAGTATTTACTATTGTTAGAGTTTATTCGGTTTTATCTTTGTTATCAACCTTCAAATTAGGGTTAACAAAATTCGCTTATGTGAATGCATCGATACAAGAATAAGATGATATCATAATCTGGTCACCAAAAGTATCTTTTCAAGGTCATTGATTGGTATATGTAGAATTCAAGAAGGAAGCTGCCAAGAGGATCTTTTCAAGGTCATTGGTCATTGATTGGTATGACTGGATCATTGATCCACTTTTTATTTGTAACAATCTCAAGTATTCGTTTTGTGTTTCTTGCTAGACTACTTGCATCATTGAAAATTATCAGCCTCTAAAAAAAGCATAATGCTTACTTGCATCACTGATATAGACCGGTGACGTATATCATACTTGCGCACTGTTGAATTACAAAATTATTCATTTACATATTAAGATTGTATATAGATGTCTAGTGTTTTCGTTGCGATAAAACACTGAGCTGAGTAAAGCATGATCCAACATGCTCAAACTTGATTGTTTGACAAGAAATTAATACTGTCTGAAGATATAATATTTATCCTGGAAATAAACCTTAAGGATGAATTGAAAAAGTTGAAATCCTAACAGATTTAACTGTTCGGTGTAAACTCTTATTTCACGGTGAAGCACCATCGCAACACAGCCATGATTTATCACATTATTAAAGTAGAAGGTGTGATGGCTCCGTATTATAGCATAATACAAAAACATCCTTAATTTCCAAATAGCTTGGGTTTCTCTTCATCAGGATTTTATCACATAATACAAAAACATCCTTGCCTGTGAAGTGGGACCAGATCCTTTCCAAATAGCTTGGGTTTCTCTTCATCAGGATTGACCATAGGATGCGACCAGTTTCTTCTTCGGGGAACAACGAGCTCGAAAGACGACCATTAGTTTTTGTTTTTAAGAAATTCCATGCCAATTGTTGGGTGAAAAGTTTTTCTTCATTATTGTCATAATATTGATTTTGACGATGTAATATTAAATTCGCGTCGCTTTCTCCACTAAGCCGTTCTGTAGCGAGGTTAAATGAAGATGACAAATTAGTTATTTGATTTTGAGGATAGTTGAGCATGTAACTTATCCCGTTTTGGTTATTAATTTTTAACAACGAAAGTGAAACTATAAATGTATTATAATTGAGTGTGAAATTGTATTTTATTACCGTAGTGATGAAAAGTATTTATTATTGGAAGGTATATTTTCTTGATTTCATTAAGAGAACATAACGGTTATCTATACTACTTATAATGCATCTTGTACCTCCCTCCTATTAATTTTTTAAGATTTCATAATATAGAACTTTTAAGCAAATACAAATAAAAAAGCATAAGTTACAACTAATTGAAGCACAAATAAAACTAAAAAAACACTATTCAACATATACAATTAATACAATATTTAATTTACCCCTTCATCAAAATATACAACCATTTAACCAAGATGTACAATCTAATCAAGCTACTAAGCCAATCACTTAAAAATAAAGCCATTAGAGCACTAGGTGTCAAAACGAGCCTTAGGCTCGTCGTCGTGCCACCTCAGTGCCACATCAGCATCCCATTTTTTCACAACTAACCACAACAAACCCCCCCTCACTCATAACAAACCTCAACATCTTCATTTGGGGCCCACCACTACCACTTTATTTTTTATTCAATTTCCAAATAAACTAAATTCATTTTATTAAAAATAAAAATACAATTTATACTTAAAAAAAAAGTTATAAATTAAAAAAAGAAAAACAAAAATGACAAAACCTCCCTTCTTCTTCTTCCCTTCTTCTTCCCAAACGCCTCACACACACTACACACACACACACCTCAGATTCACACATATTTACACACACACACATATATTACACACACATATATTACACACATACACAATTTAAAACCACTCCAACATCTCTTGGGTCCCACCTTGTCAGGTAACTCTCTCGTCGTCTCCACGATTTGGAACTCAACAACGAAGCTCGGCGAGCATCCCCGGTGTCACAACGAAGGACGGCGAGGCGCTGAGGTGGACGACGAAGGCGAAGACGAACCCCACACCGGGTGCTCTTAGGCTACCCGCAGTGGTCGGTCGACCGATTCGGTCGCCATTGCACTGATCGAGTCGCCGCCATTACAGCATGAGGGTTGAACTGGGTCGGTCGGCTCCAAAATTGATGAAGGGTTCATCCCCTCGACCGATAACTCAATCGAATAAAAAACATAAAAGTGAACTGTTACATTATTGAAAAAACATTTTTAACTTTATAAGATTTTTTTTGTTTTTTTTTTGTTTGTTAGGCTACCCACTCGTCACTCCCCAACTCACAGTAATAACAAAGATCTACATAGACTCGAAAACGAAAAAGAAACTAAACAAAATCTCCGTTGTTATTATTCTAAATTAAGTGTTAAAAAAAAATGGCCGCATAACATCACATTATCAGAAAATTGAGTCACAGGGTACCCGCCGCCGCATCGCGCGGGTACCCTGCTAGTATAATTACAAAGAGTATTCTAGATTAACAATAATGGGCTAGGCATACACAAATACAAGTGGGCCTATACAATAAAATCAACTAATAGTGTACAAATATATCGACTAATATGCCTCCGTAGTTGGAGCAGGAGGAGGGCGGACGCTCAAACTGGAACGAAAATTTTCAAACAAAGCTGAAGGTAATCCCTTGGTAAAGATATCGGCATACTGATAGCGAGAGGGTACATGACGAACGCGCACCTGACCAGTGGTAACCAAGTCACGGACGAAGTGTATATCAACCTCAATATGCTTCGTCCGTTGATGCTGAACAGGATTGGAAGATATGTAGATGGCACTAACGTTATCACAGTAGACAAGTTTTGCAGACGAAATGGGAGAATGTAACTCATGGAGTAGGTTACAAAGCCATGCAGTCTTAGCTACAGTGTTAGCAACGTAATGGTATTCAGCCTAGGCACTGGAACGAGAGAGAGTGTACTGGCGCTTGGAAGACCAAGATAATAAGTTATCACCTAGAAAAATGCAATAACCTGATGTAGAATGCCAGGTAGAAAGTCAAGTTGCCCAATCATCATCTGTATAAGTAACAAGAGATGTGCTAGATGAAGTATATAAGTGTAGGCCAAAATCCGAAGTCCGTTGTAAGATACGTCTGAGAGCTGCAAAATGTGGCTCTCGCGGATCGTGCATGTAAAGACAAATTTGTTGCACTGCATAAGATAAATCCGAGCGTGTGAATGTGAGATAATGTAAACCATCTACAAGGCTACGATAAAAAGTATGATCCTGAAAAGGAACGCCGTCGGGATTAAAAATGGATTCCGTATTAACTGATGTCCGAGAAGGGATGCAATTAAATATATGTGCTCATTCAAGGATCTGAAGAGCATACTTTCGCTGATACAGAAACAAACCTGTAGAATGACGAGTAGCAGATATACCATGGATATAATTTAGTGCGCCAAGATCAGTTATGTCAAACTCACTGTGTAGTGAAGTAATAATCTGCTAGAGAAGGCCAGTAGAAGAAACCGTAAGAATAATGTCATCCACATATATAAGGAAATAATCAACCTCAGAACCATGTCGATAAATAAATAATGAAGAATCGTATCGACTGTGGTAAAATTCAACTCGTGTGGCATAACCTGCAAACCTCTGAAACCAAACACGAGGTGCTTGCTTCACTCCATATAGATCTCTGCAAAAGACAAACATGATGAGGGTATCGAGAATCAACAATACCAGAAGGCTGATGCATGTAGATAGTCTCAGATAAATCACCATTACAAAATGCATTCTTAACGTCAAGCTAGTGAACTGGCCAGTTGCGAGACACGAAAAGGCTAAGGACAGTCCGAATGGTAGCCGGTTTGACAACCGGACTAAAAATCTCATCAAAATCAATAACAAGTTGCTGACTACTTTCATTAGCAACCAATCGAGCCTTATAGCAACTCAAAGACCCGTCAGCATGAAACTTATGCTTAAATAGCCACATACAATGAACCATATTAACACCGGAGGGCCTTGGGACAAGAATCCAAGTACCATATTTAATCAACGCATTATACTGATCATACATAGCATTACGCCGTTGAGGATCTTGTAAAACGAGAAACGGATATTTAGGTATAGGAGATATAAAATACGTATGTAAGGAAAAACGATCAATGAGTTTGAAAATGACCAATTGAGACCTAGTGTCCATGCGGTGAGTGCGAGGAGGTTTGGTAGTAGGCTGTGTGGACTGGGTCGAGGTGGTGTGGTTTGGTGCGTCGTGAGTGGGCTGGGGGGGGGGTGTAGTATTGGGTGGGATGGAGGGTGGATTGAGATTGCGTTGATGGGCCTGAAATAGGGAGCGTGTGTATAGGAGTTAAGATGGGTGGTGATTGGGTTGGGTCGTAGTTGTGTAATGGTGATGGGTTGTGTGTTTGGGCCTGGTGTGTGGTGTTATCGGTTGGATTTTGGTGTTGCAGAATGGGCTGATTTTGGGTTTGTGGTCCGTTTGATGGAGTGGTATCGAGAATGTTGAGAGCGTGGTTAAGTAGTGGGGAAGACGTGGGTTCCAAGAATGTGTATGGAGGTGGAGATGTGGATGTCATGGAGCGGTAGGGAAATTGTGTTTCATCGAATGTGACATGTCTAGAAAGAATGATTTTGTTGGTTTCAAAGTCTAGACAACGAAAACCTCAGTGATAGGCGGGAAAACCTAAGAAGATACATTGGGTTGCTCTAGGTGCAAGTTTGTGAGGGGAGTGAAGGTGACGATAGCAAAGGCACCCATATATGCGGTAGCGAGAGTAATCAGGCTCTTTTTGAAAAAGTTTTGTAAAGGGTATTTCATTGTTAATAGTGGATGATGGTAGAAGGTTGAGAAGACAAGTGGTCATATGGAGGGCCTCGACCAAAAAAGAAGGGGGGGGGGGGGGGGGGGGGGTGGGGGAGGGGGCGGTGTGCTTGAAATAGTAATGTATGAATGACGTTATTGGAAGGTATATTTCTTTGATTTCATTAAGAGAACATAACTGGTTATATAATTACAAAGATGATTCTAAATTAACAATAATGGGCTAGGCATACACAAACACAAGTGGTCATATACAATACAATCAATGGTGTACAAATACATCGACTAATATTTATAAGAATTTAAGGGTAAATAAATAAGAAAATTATATTATGAGAATCAAACGCTTATTATTTATATTTTTTTTCAAGAAAGAAAGGCTATACGGACGTTTTTATTCTACTAATGGAAGGGAAGATTAGATAAAAAAGAAAAGAAAAGAATAACCATATAACCGGTGTCCTACGATGGTGTGAACCCTGTAACGATGGCACCGGTGAGGCCGTGATGCTATAGGCACACAAAATGTCCTATGATGTCTCTGTGTTGGGTGCTATCATGCCCTTGCAAATTGCTATATCTCTTTACATTCTACACCTAAATATTAAATGTAATTTTTTTGATAACAGGTTAAGGTTTAAAAAGTAAACAATCAAGTTTGAGCATGTTGGATGATGCTTTACTCAGTTACTGTTTTATCGCAAACGAAAACACTATGACATATATATATATCTATATACAATCTTTAATATGTAAAATTGTAAATGAATAATTTTGTAATTCAATAGTGCGTAAGTGTCATATACGTCACCGTCTATATCAAAATGATGCAAGGAAGCATTATTATATATATATTTTTTTTCTTTTCTTTGAAAGGCTAGCTAGAAACACAATTACATGGTATTTTTACAAATAGAAAAATTGATCAATGATCCGATCATACCAATTAATCAATTCAGTAATTTAGAGTTTCTAAGAGAAATCCAACCAAATGAACTCTTGTCTCATCTCCGAAGGCGTCTTTCCTAGATTGGTTCGGCATCAAAACAAACTTTGTTCCTTTTATTTGAACGGAAAATCTCTTTAAGTACAGCGAGAGTCTAGAACAAAGGGTTACAGGCGAATTGTACAATCAAGTTTGGGATTATAAATTCAGTCAATCTAATTGGGACATGATCTTTAACTTTGGAAAGAGGGTTGGATCAGTTGGAACAACTAACCCGTCTCCTTTGGAGATAGAGGTGAGGGTTCGATCCTCATTCCCTGCACAAAGGTCGGAGGTTTTCTGGAAGCAGCCTCTCTACCTATTGGTAGAGGTAAGGCTGTCTACATCTCATCGATCTCCTGCATACCCCATGGAAGACGGGATTAGGCACCGTTGTTTTTTTATACGTAGAATTCAAGAATGAGATAAAATCCAAAGCTAGTCGATCACCAAGAGTACCTTTTCAAGGTCATTGATTGGTATGATTGGATCATTGATCCACTTTTTATTTGCAACACTCTCATGTA
Source organism: Chrysanthemum seticuspe (assembly GCA_019973895.1). Lineage (NCBI taxonomy): Eukaryota > Viridiplantae > Streptophyta > Magnoliopsida > Asterales > Asteraceae > Chrysanthemum > Chrysanthemum seticuspe. The sequence continues at coordinate 70,381,591 of BPTQ01000005.1, forward strand.
TTCGTTTGTGTTTCTAGGTCTTTGCTAGATCCCTTGTGCTTACTTGCATCATTGAAAATTATCAGCCACTAAAAAAGAAAAAAACATAATGCTTACTTGCATCACTGATATAGACCGGTGACATATTATCATACTTGCGCACTGTAGAATTACAAAATTATTCATTTACATATTAAAGATATATTGTATACAGATTTCGTAGTGTTTTCGTTGCGATAAAACACTGAGCTGAGTAAAGCATGATCCAACTTGATTGTTTACTTTTTAAACTTTCATAACGCAAAATGACCCAACACGCATCAAAGCAAAGCTTTAAAGGAGAACGAAGAGTTTTGTCAGCCCATGAGACAAATTCAGCAGCATCAGTTGGCAAAAGGTCTACACCCCACCAGTTTTAACCAAAATCCAAAGATTGTGATCATTGTCGCATTCCATAAAAAGGTGATGCGCCAATTCAATTGCATCATTATTGCAAACCAGACGTCTTCTAGAGTGAAGATCAATTCCCCCATGGTCAAGAATCCAACGTGTATGTTGCAACTACTTCGAAATCAAGCTAACCAAATATAACTAATTCACGTCTACGAAGATATGGCTATGATGTTATATGGACATGATTTAAAAAAAATATATTAATTCTATGCATATTTCATCAGCTTATAAACCATGAAAGCTGTAGAAAGAAGGCTTTTAGATGATGCTTTTGTGCCAAGAGGTATAGAACAACGAGTTGGCCATGGTCTAAGCATAAAGCGTCACATATATTATGTGGTCAAGCGTCACTGGTTAACGATGTAATCTTTGTCAAACGTTTCTTTCATATGTTTCAAACAAGTGTATGTTATTCGATCGTGATCCAGAATAGATGACACTCAAACAAATTCAAGTTTGACTTGATACCCAACTTATGTAAAAGCAAATGGAATATATGGCTTAACATCTTATCAACTCCATAGATGCAGGAATTTAGTATATTCGAATCTTATTGTGTATTGGTATCTACATAGTAGAACAAACATGCAATCGGTATTAGAGATGAACGACATCTAAATAATGTGAAATTATCAAGATATATTTTTGATCTACGTGGAACCATGCATGAAAGAAGCTGGTTCGGATACACAAACGGAACTTCTGGAAGACAACAAATTAAACCAGATACCACAGTTGCATAAACATGTGAAAACTATAACTTCTTAGAAACCTAGTTTTGGTGAGAACCCAAACTTGAAATGCACTCGATTGTATCTTGTTTACTTATGACTTTATGCCTTGAAAGAACGGCCGAGGCTAAATGCACGGGCGACATTTTCAAGTTACACTCCAAGTTGATGGATTGATTCGATGGCACTAGTAAAATAAAATTAAGTGGGATCAAGTTGATATTTTTGCTGTCACTATCACATATAACGGTTTTCTTTTTTCCTTTTTACTTTTCTCTTAATTGTTTTCTGATTTAACATCATTTTATAACAAAAGATTCTTTACATGAGGGATCAATCTTTACCCTCCATTTTTATTAGATCTAATGGATGAGATTAATCCCAACAATTAAAAAACCCACTTTCATCTTATTATTATTATTTTTTTTTTATTTTTTTTTCAAATATTGATATCTTTCAAACCGTTAATCGTCAAGCGAAAAAAAATATATCATTACGACGAGCATTTAATTATCTTTCTATAGATAGGCACTTTGATATACTTTCGACAAATTTTTTTTTTAATGTTTTTCACGTTTTTTTTTTAATTTTTTTTTCGTTTTTTTACTTTACTGAAATTTGCATGAAAAAATCATATATGATTTAACACTAATTTGAATACCACATGTGATATTAGTGTTAAATCATATATGATATGTATATCATATGTGATTTATCATATATGATTTAACACTAGTATCACATATGATATCACATATCATATGTGATTTAACACTAATATCACATGTGATCTTCAAATTAGTGTTAAATCATATATGATATTTCACGCAAATTCCAGTTTCGAAGAAAAACGAAAAAAAAAGACGAAAAAACGTGAAAAAAACGATTTTTTTTTTCTGTTTTCGAAAGTATATCAAAGTGCCCGTCTATAGAAAGATAATTAAATGCTCGTCGCGATGGTGTAATTATTTTTGCTTAACGATTAACGGTTTAAGAGATATTTAAATTATAAAAAATAGGTGAAATAATAAAATAATTTTAATCTCAATCATTGATTTATTTTTAGATGGATGGTGGAGATTAGTCCCTTGGTATGTAAAAAAAGTTTGATATGTAAAATAACTCTTCTCATTGTTTTCTAGGCAACAACTTATGTGTGTCCCAGAAATTCATACCGCTCATTTATTTTCTTATTATTAATTAAAAATAATAGTTTTTACCTTAACCTAGTCTATTTTAATATATGAGTAGAGATCGTTTATGTACAAAAAAGATTTTGCTTATTTAGAGACAAATCTCTAGCAACTTATTTTTTTATGAAAAAAAAAATGGAAAGTTAGTTAATATTTTCAATTGAAAATGCAATTACACCCATTTTTGTAAAGTCATTAATTACCAAAATTGATTAAGCGTGTTAGGCTAAAATATTTAATATGTAGATGATATATAATCTCACACCTATCACATTTAGGTAGTGTTTGATAACAACTTAATGTGTCTTAATTGAAAATTATGTAAGTTAATTAAATCATCAAATGAATGCTTGTTTAGTGCTTAAAACTAACATGTGACCTTCTAAAAAAGTCTACAAATTAAGTCCACCCCTTTTATCCTAATTTTACATATTTACCCTTCCACTTCTTAACTTTATTTCAAATAAAAGGGTATAACAGTAATTTTTTCTAATTTATATACTTTATTCAGCACACAAACAAACAACCATTTATTCATCTACAAACAGACAACATATATCTAGACAGATACTTTAATTTAACATGACTTAATAAAAAAACTAAATAAACAGGCCCTTATACTTGTATAATTAGAGAGCTAAAAACCTTACCACTAGCAACTTTGACATTTTGAAACTGACCGAATTTTTTTTTACAGTAACTTCTATAAACTTCAAAACCTTTCTTTGACTTACGGTTCACGAATCGTCCCATCTGGAACTTTGACATTTCTTTAAAGGGCTAATAACCTTTTAAAGCACTATACTTGTCAAGAATAGCAGTTCTGCGTAGCGAACTAAAAAAATAACTCTTTTAGGCATTAATGTTGACATTTTTGTCTTTCTTTAAGTATTATGACCATATTATGACCATTTAACCCTTTCTGAATATTTCTTGAAATACTTTTTTTTTCGAAATTTTTTTTCCAAAATTTTTTTTTGATTTTTTTTTATTTTTTTTTTCAAAATTTTTTTCCAAAAATTTCTGGAATTTTTTTACGATTTTTTTTTGAAATATTTTTCGAAACGTAAAATAGTCATAATATTGTTATAATACTTAAAGAAAGATAAAAATGTCAACATTAATGTCTAAAAGAGTTACTACCTCCGTCCCAGAATATAAGTCCGCTTTTGACTTTTCAAAGTCTTTCTCTTCATATTTTGACCGTAATTATTTTTTTTCGTGTTATATAATAATTGATGCAAAATAGACAAATGGATTTGTGTTTCAAATGTATTTTCATTGGTATACTTTTCATTAAGTATTATATAGCATGAAAAAAAATAATTCCAGTCAAAGTCAGAAAAAAAAGACTTTGAAAAGTCAAATATGGACTTATATTTTGGGACGGAGGGAGTAATTTTTTTAGTTCGCTACGCATAACTAATATTCTTAACAAATATAATGCTTTAATAGGTTATTAACCCTTCTTTAAACACATCTTATATGCACAAGCTACAAATTAATATGTAGTAACTAGTAATATGTTATACGAACCAAAACCGTATCACACAAATGTGTTTTTAATGAAGCAGACTTACATGTTAAATACAAACCAAAAAACGTAATATGTAAATGCTTTTAATAAAAAAACATTTTTATATACTTTTGCTTTATGCCGTTTAAATTAACAAATAAAATACTTTGTTAATCTTTTTTGGTATAATAGATCGTGACATTTTTGGTAAAATGGGTTTTGACTTTTAAGCTGCCAACTTGGTTACCACACTAATTTTTACGCAGCCAAAAAATAATCATAAAATCATTCTCATAGTGTATTAGTTCCCCATCCCAAAATATAAGTTCATGTTTAACTTTTTAAAGTCTTTTTCTTCTGACTTTGACTGTAATTATTTTTTTTCGTGTTATATAATACTTGATGAAAAGTATACCAATGAACATACATTTGAAACACAAATTCATTTATATATTTTTCATCAAGTATTATATAATACGAGAAAAAATAATTACGGTCAAAGTCTGAAAAAAAGACTTTGAAAAGTCAAACATGGACTTATATTTTGGGACGGAGAGATTAAATATTAGACTATATGAGACAAAATAATAATAATAATATTAATGTTAATATATAGTTGATGAGAAATATGGTTTGATGATGTGATATGTGTCAAGTGTGTATATAGCAACGACCCACTCTAGCATGCTATAACTGCCCACTAAATACTATGGAATTTTGAGACAGTGATTTTACAAGCTGAAAATACTTGAAACCACTTGTTGTGTAATAATGAGATAATGAAACTTAAAAAACATGCACCTAATATACCCGCACTCTAAATTAATGCTCCTTGCATGTATATATGTTGAGCTTAACATTGCAAATACTGAGACAACTACCACACTTGTACTTGAAAACATGCTAGATCATTTTTCACGTCGACTTTTAACCATTTTATTTATAATTATATGATACCATATGCACTGACGGAGCCAGTGGGGGGGCTGGAGGGTGCTCGGCCCCCCCTAACAATGGCGGAACTACCCTTACATCTAAGTGGAAAGAAAGAAAAACAATAAGCAATTTAATAAGCATTTCAACATTCTTGTTTCAATGGAGGTTTTGAAGCACAATGAGGAAGATGACCCAAATATAAAAAAAGAAATGTCCTGCATTTATTGGTAATAGTGTATTACTGTAATATAATATATGATGAGTTAGTGCTGTACTTTATTAAAAAGTTCAATTTAGCCCCTCTAGTTTATAGTTTATCATTTCAGTAAGTATTATGATTGAACAAAAATTTATATGTTACTATGGAACTAGTCAAACTTTAAGCTTCTAAAACAAAAATTTATATGTGACTATCGAAATTTTTTTTGAGCCCCCCCTAACGAAAATTCCTAGCTCCGTCCCTGACCATATGATTTTTGTTTATGTAAAGTACGTAAAGCAAGAATTAGTATAAATTTATGGTGTGAGATTATGCTAGTCGTATGTTTGTTTGGTTTCACTTGAATGGTAAAACTCCCGATATAAGAGTGTTTATTTAAAGCTAAGGTAACGCTCACATAAATATAAGGTTTAGTGTGTGTGAAATGTGAATAAGATGAACTTGGTTCTTCTCATGAAATGCATGCATGCGTATTTATAGGGATACATTTATAGTTGTGAGAGACATGTGGATGTGAGTTTTAGGGACACCCGTGCAGGAGTTATCTCATAAAAGAGACAAGAATGACACGCGGTGTGTTATCTCATAGAAGAGACAAGAAGTTAGGGATGAGTGTCTAAGATGCTAGCGCCCGGGCACTCATTGTTATGAATCTTGCATGTAGTGAAACTTAATGACTTGGCTTAGGGGACTAAAAACAACTGGACTTTCAAGGGAAGTAGCTTGATCTCCGGTGGAAACCTTTGCTGATAGGTTAGGACAAACTGGCTAAATGTTGTCCTAGCGACTTAAACCCCCACTTGAATCAATTGGAAGTAATTAGACGTGAACATAACTTGATAGGATGAGTAATTAGGTTAGCACACTTCTCCTCTATTGATCACAACCTTTGCCTTTATTTGCTTTCTTTCATTTCGTGTTTTATTTGATAGGATGAGTAACTAGGTTAGCACACTTCTCCTCTATTGATCACAACCTTTGCCTTTATTTGCTTTCTTTCATTTCTTGTTTTATTAGTTAATTATTTATTTCAAAACCATTAAAAACATGTGACACCTAGACTTAATTAGAATCCGCTCACATAGCTCTTGGGACGACCTCGATTTTACCGATTACTACACTACACACGATCGGGTACATTACCCGTTAGTGTATAAGGTAGACCATAGATAAACGAGACACTTATAAATATTAAAACCTGGTCAGTAAAACCTGCATCACTTAGTTTTATGCAAGTTCTCTTTGGTAGTCTAGTTGTTTGTTGTTAGTTTATTGGTTGTGGCGTGTCACAAATGATGTAGAGGTAGTTCAAGCGGTTGCTTGAGGTTAATGTGGTATTTCAGCCATATTTAATTGTACTTAAACGGTAATATACTTTTCTAGATTGAAAAATCCTTTTTACCCCCTGTCCCCCCCCCCCAAAAAAAAAAAAAAAAACAAACTTAGATCCATAACTTCGTGTATTGAAAAATCACTCGATTTGAAGTTTGCATGCATGTTCTCCTTTGCGTTTGGCTAATTGTTATTGTTCTATAAACTGAGCTAACTGCTCATTTGTTTTGCATCACCTTTTAAAACATATGAATTAAACAGGTATATACATTGACTTTCACGTATTATTTTTGAGACGGAACGTATAGGCGGCCGGCATTGGTGGTTATCCGATTTGTGAATATATCCAATGTTACATCATATATGTAACCAGAAGTTCTGGATATAAAAGAAAATTTGATGCAGGGATATAAATAAAATTTGATGCATGGTCTGCTCACCGCTATGCTTAACTAAATAAACGATAACATGGAGCCACTCTTCCACTTACAGCCACACCAACTATAAATGAAGAGAACAGTAACCCTATCTTTCTCATGCAATCCAATTAAATATATTAGTTCGACGTCGGCAACCTGTTTCTTGGTGCCAATTGTGGTCACACATTGATCCATTCAGTACCTTAGAAGTGTGATTCCTTTTGTCCACATTCACTTTTTCGCTGCTATATAAACCCTTAACGAACCTCCTATTCTAGGTATTAGCTAGCTCACAATGGGACTATCTTTCATCACTTTTGTGCTCTATTTCTCTAGTCTATATGTTCATTTTAGTTACGTTAACTCTAGGTCATTTAACGACATTTCATTAGCACCTTCTCTTGCACCCACAGCAGCTATTACACCCGATGTTCAATCTTGTACCTCAAAGGTGTTTAATGTGATGTCGTTCGGGGCTATAGGAGATGGCGTAACAGATGATACAAAAGGGTTCCAAATGGCATGGAATTCGGCTTGTGATAGTGATGAACCCGCAACACTTCTTGTTCCAAAGTATTATACTTTCTTGATACAATCCATTATTTTCACTGGAAGTTGTGGAAATGGAATGGTTTTTCAGGTAATATAATGCTGGTATATGTATGTTTTGTTTGTTCATGCATGATGAGACTTTTTGCTAAATAAAGAATATGGTTTTTTTGGTATGTGTGTGTTTGTGAAGATTGAAGGGACAATTATGGCACCAGATGGACCACGTGTGTGGCCGAAAGGTAAGAGCAGGAGACAATGGCTTGTGTTTTATAGGGTAAATGGTATGTCTTTACAAGGTGATGGAGTTATTGATGGAAGAGGTGAAAAGTGGTGGAATCTTCCTTGCAAACCTCACAAAGTATGGATTTTTTAAATATGAATTTAGTTATATACTTAAAAAGAAGTCTTTCTTTTGCATATTAATGGATTATAGAGTAAGGATTGCATGAGAAATAAAATTAAAATAAGAAGAGTGAGAAGAAATCACAACCGCACATTTTAGATGCACCTAAAAATATAGATGCATCTTCTCTTATATTTCTCTCTCTCATTTAAAATGTATGGCTAATATTTTTTCTCATTCTTCTTATTTCCATTTCTCTTCTCACTAGATCCATACCAATTGATTATATTATATGTGCATGACAATAAGTTACAAATGTTATTATTAAAGTACTAATACGAATGGTATTGTAGGACAAGTTCACGGCAGGAACAACAATTGGTGGAATAACCTTGTCATTTTGTTAAGGGAAATGCTAACAAGAGCTCTAAGCGTTGTAGTTAATAACAACAAATTTCACTTTTCTTGTTTCAAAATAATGCTAAAATTAAGACACGAGTAAAAACATTTGTCACTTTTTTCGCTTATACAATGACTTACAAATGTGTTTGAAAAATAATAGAAGCTAATAAGTAATTCATGATGAGTTTCTTTGGACAACGCATAAATTTTTGAATAAAATGTGAAAAGTTTGTTATTAACGATAACCTTAAAAGTTATTTTTATCAAAACCCTTTTGTTAATTATTTAATTATAGTATTCACTAATTATAATACACAACTTTAAACTTCATAAGCACATAGTATTGCATTAGTCCAAATTTAAATAAGTTATATATACGAATTAATGGCTAAGTGATGATTAGTGGTTGCGAAATGATAAGATTGGATCGTATCTTAAGGGCTAGCTAGCTCGACAATATAGCCGCTAAAGCAAAACCTTTAAGGCCCTGATTTTATAAGGCCTCAAAAGACATATGTATGTTTATAAATATAGATATTAAAAAGTTTAATAACTTCATCTAACAATATTAAAGGTTGCAAACATATATACTTTAGCTATTTAAAATAAACACTTCCTATGATTTAATGATAAAAAAAATATGAATGGAAGATTTAAAATATGTGACTAAATTAATGCATAAACATATGTGACATAATTTTGTTAGTTTATGAAAAAAATAGTTGTCTTTGCTGCAGCTAACAAGATAATGGCACACAAGTTTATGCATTAATTTTGACACATCTTCAGACATCTCAATCAATTCTTTTTAAAAATATATATATATGCTCTCCCCATTCCAATTGGTCAAACTATTAATGAGAGGTATATAATCATTGTTTGATATATAATTTTTTACTAAAACATATCTAGTTACCATTTAAAGTTTTACTATTCCATCAATATTTCCATTAATAAACAAAAAGGATTTTTTATATCTTTGACATCATCTTCAATTGTTTCTGATATTTTCTCAAGTTCTTAAATCTTTGGTTAAAAATCTTATAACAATCTCAAATATCAGTTTTTGAAGTGTTGAAAGAAATATTAATGCAATTTGACTCTTACAAATTACAAATGTGTCTTGTTTCTTGGCTCTTTGATCATTATTAAATTGCTCAAAAACAAGTTGTATTATGCTAATCCTTGCCATAATTTTTATGTTATTGCTTTATATTTCTAAGTATTTGCAGTTATCTATGTATTGTCAACCCAAAAAACAGATTAAAACCTCGATTTATGATCTTGCTTTAGGTCTTCCGAAATTTTAAAACGCCCCCGCGTATATATTGTTCATAACATTTGAAACAAATATATTAATTATATGTGATATGATGCTAACTACTTTTGCTAATGATTTGATAGGGGCCGCATCGAACAACCTTGCCCGGTCCTTGTGATAGCCCCGTTGTAAGTCTAATCCTATACGTATACTTACTAACTAATATATTCATCCTTTTATTTTGTTACAAGACAAGAAATATATCTTAAAACATGCAAAGATCCAACTGTGTTTTGCAAATTCTCGTGTTTATGCAATTTTTGGTTGGATAAACAAGTCATTTAAAACTTTGACAATCGATTTTGCATTTTATATATAGATCAATATGACGCTTAACAAAGAGATGACAAACTAAAAAAGTGATTCATAATCTAACTTAATAGTTTTGGAATCTTCACAACAGGCTATTAGGTTTTTAATGAGCACAAATGTGACAGTTATAGGACTTAAGGTGAATAATAGTTCACAATTCAACATTCGGTTTGATGGTTGTCATGGGGTATACGTCGATTCGTTAACTATTAATGCTCCTTCACTAAGTCCCAACACTGACGGAATCCATATAGAGAACACAAACGAAGTGAAGATATACAATACAATTATATCCAATGGTAAGAGTACTTGACATTTTTAAACCAGATCAAAACCATCAAGCTAACAATTGATAAAATTTAACTAATGTTTTGCTTTATGGTTCCACAATATGTAGGTGATGATTGTGTCTCAAATGGGGCAGGAAGTTACAATATCGACATAAAGAACATAACATGTGGTCCAGGCCATGGGATAAGGTAAATATGACACTTTCAGTGCAACTAATTAGTCGATTCATGCAAAGTGATGTTATAAATTCATGATTGTATTTTATCGATCACTAAAGCTGTCAATTTCACAACCATTGAATCATCGTTGACTCGTTGTTACGCCATTAATCAGCAAAACCATTCATATATAAAGGGAAAAAAATGTGTCACACGTTCCAAAACTCGGCATTATGAAAAATGAACTTGAATATATCCAGGGACGGACCTACATGGGTGCCGGGTGTGACATGGGCTACACCTGATTTTAGGTCATGTAGTGCAAAAAAAAAAAAGTCGTTTTCTTGGTGTGTGCAACCGCCGAATTTTTATTTGCTACTTTTATTTCTTACAATGTAACTTTAGTTAGTTTAACGATTTTTTTGTGCAACACCCTCTTTAAAATCCTGGGTCCGTCCCTGAATATATGCCATAGTTTTATTTACGAGTTCATTGGTATTGTTATTTAGTTCATTATATTGAACCATCTTAAACCTAAAGATAAAAAAACGTTTAGTTTTTTACTTATCAAATTAGGTTTTAGAAAAGATAAATTTGCTTATGTGGTGTGTGAATTTAGTTCACTATAGGCATTTTTAATGGACAAGCAAGAAAGTACTCTTTGTTAATTCACTGATTGTTATAGCAAAAGATATCAACATATAGTAAGTTTGAAAGTTTACGTAGTACAAAAAGTTCACAAAATTTACTTGTATATAACTATATACTATAACAAATTCCTTACTATATATAAAAACTGCAACACAGCTTACTCAAGATTAATCTCACAAGCCCTACCAACACCAAGTATCACAAAGATAAGTAATCATCAAGTAGATCGAGTTTTCATTAAGGCACGATCAAACATATGCTTGTGGTGCTGAGACGCAATAATCTTTCTAATTTTGGTAGGAAAATAGATCGTTAAAGATGATCAGACTAACGTTAGAAAACCTAAGTTTTTTTTACAACAATTTAAAAGATAGTATGGTGTAAAATTATATTTTGAGCGACTTTCAACCACGTAATTTAGCCCATTACACCATTCTAGACAAGCTGAAATTGCTAAATCTAGCAATCATAATTGTGTTTTGCCACATTTTTTGCAGCATTGGAAGCCTTGGGATGAGAAACACACGAGCCTGCGTATCAAACATAACAATAAGGGACTCAATGATCATGCATTCAGACAATGGGGTCCGGATTAAGACATGGCAAGGAGGGTTTGGGTCAGTATCGAAAGTGAGGTTCATCAACATCCAAATGGATACTGTTCGGAATCCAATCATGATAGACCAATATTATTGCCAATCAACAGGACGATGCCCAAATCGAACATCAGCAGTACGTATTCATGACATATCTTACGAAAAAATTATTGGTACTTATGATTATAGAAGCGCACCAATTCACTTGGGGTGCAGTGATAGTGTCCCATGTACAAACTTAACATTTTCTGATGTCGAGTTGTGGCCTTCACAAGGCCGAAATATGTTAAATCCATTCTGCTGGAATGCATATGGTGATCTACAAACACTTACTATTCCACCGGTTTTCTGCTTACTAGACGGTAACCCTGAATTGTTTCCCCAAAAAATTGGTGTTAATCAGTGTTGAAGAATATAAGTTCAAGTGGTTAAACGTTTTCGATCAGAATAACTTAAAAGTATTGTGTTTGGATGTTATATATATCTGGGTGATGTGTGTGATGAGACAAGAAAAGGTCCATCCCCTCTATGTTGTAAACGTTATAGAATAATTATAAGTGAAGTCGTATTCAAGTATTTATAAAAGTTGTATGGCTAACTTTATAGTACAATCTATGTTTCAGCAGCTAATATTTTCAGTATACTGTATAGGTTATGACGACTTGAGGTCCTAACAATATAGCACGCTATAAAGTGCGTAGAATCTTAAACTTACATGAAAAACAGGTTTACAAAGAGTTTATATTTGTACAGCTGAAACATTACAGTATCTCGTAAGATTTAGGCACTTAAAACCAAAAGTGTCGAGTTAAATCTTCATATTTACAAGTGTTAAGAAATTAAATCAATTAATCTTGAAAGTTAGAGCATACACAATGGTAACCCAAGTTATAAAATAACACCGTCCACGTCAGCGCCACATCAGCTTTAACATTTCACCTTAACATCCTCAAAAAACACCCACATCAATAACATTCCCAAGTTAAACTTTAACACTCCAACAATTTACAAAAACAACCCCTCATTTAGGGGCATAAATGAAAAAAAAGAAGAAGCAAATAACGGGTATTAAATGTGTAACGCGCAGGGACTAACGCTGCAATAACGCGCCTCTTCCAACGGATTAACGCCACTAACGACGTTATTAGGCCCAAAAACGGCGTTATGCCGTTACCACTGTGATTGCTCTTATAATCTTCACGGTTTCAACTTTCAACATTTGCTCTATTGATGATTCCTTTGATGAATAAACCAATTATATATTTATGGGAAATGATATTTACACTATACTTTTTACTTTGCACACATATGACTCATAGAAATTGTCAATTTTGCCCTTATCACTAACTAACTCTAATTGGATCCCACCCGGCCACTAACTGAAAATACACCACCGGAGATTTTTGGCATGAAGACATCCATAAGAAAAAAGCGACCATGGTCTCAATATCTTGTTACTTTTGGCTTGTTTTTTCAGTGATGATATATTGTTGTTCGCGTTTTTTTTTTTTTTTTTTTTTTTTTTGATAAGATTGCTCGAATCGGTTTTTAATGAAGACGTTTTCGCTGCAACGTTTAACGGTCTTTATGGGAATTGGCCGGCTAAAGGATAAGATAAAAAGCAAGCGAAGCTACTTTAATTAAACCACCTCCTACAATGGCAGTTTAACGAAACGAGTTCTCGTTGTTTTCCTTTTGGATTTTTATTTACGAGAACAGTAAACTTGGAGCCGACAGTGGAACGAAACTACAAGTACGTACTTTGTCTAAATGTGTTGACATGTACAACATTCCGCTCAGGGTAGAGGTTTCAGAGGGTTTTGTGGAGAGAGTCGATGACGGTGCTGTCAAGCGAGGGTAGAAAGTCGAGTCAGTTGTGGCAGTAACGTGTCGTGTTAATCTTAGTTTGTAGCCAAGAAGCTGCAGTCGATACTGTTTGACGTGGATGGAATGGTCGGGAGTTATGGCGCAACGGAAATGGAAAAGAAGATGAGTTATTTGAATTTTTAAGAGATTGCATATTAATGTTCAGTGAAAATTATATAAAGGGTAAAGATGTCAATTACTAAGAAAATTCCGTGTGTGAATAAAAAGGATCAGTGTAAATATCAATCCCTTATATTTATATCATTCGTTTAGTTACTTTTGATAAGATATTTTAGGTAAAAAAACAGAAACTCTTTATAGGCATGGGAAACATGCGTTTCAATTATACATTTGAAAGCTCAACTTGGTTGCCCTAAATGTTGGAAAGTGACATGTTTGGGAGATATTTTTCACAATCTTCTTTCAGTTGTGCACATTAGTGTACAAGCATACAAAGCATGATGTAAATATGATATAACGACTGTCTAATGTGAGCCAATCAAATTCCCTGACATTTTTTTCTTTTCTTTTTGGATAAGGATCTTTTAATGTTCATTTGAACATTAGAGGTAATGTTATGCTTTTTGTGATTGTACATTGTCATTATTGCAACACATTTATTTTATTTTAATTTACCGGTAATGTTCAAATGAACATTAGAGGATCCCTATCCTTTCTTTTTCTAGAGCAACTTGTTCGCATATAAAGAAATAAAGTACTACACTAATAGAGCAGAAGGTATGACGACCGAGAGCAATGACGGACTCAGAAAGATAAAATGTGGGGGGCAAATTTTTTTCTTTTCTATAATAGCAATAAAATGCGAAAGAAAAAATTAAGATCGTAATGATAAATCGTGTATTTTTACTTAGAGATGAGGACTTATAAGGCTTTAGATCGAGTGTTGAATGTTAGATTTTAGTGTGTGGGTGGGAGTAATTTGAGTTTTTGGTGGGGGTCACTTTCGAAAAAAGGTCAATATTAAAAAAAATTACACTATAATCTCAACTTTTTCGGCTAGTCATGGGGGGCAACGGCCCCCCATACTTCCAACATAGGTCCGTCCCTGACCGAGAGTTATAACTTAACACTATGCCACTTTAGTGTCACATCAGCTTTAAGCCTTTAACATTTTAACGTTAACACCCAATAAATACCTTTGATCATAACTCAACCATAACACCCCTAAAAGCTTTAACATTTCTTCTTTATGTGCAGCTTAACGTTACAGGCAACGCGTTAACTTAACATGGGTGGACAGTGTGATAACTCAGCCTTTAAATCATGCCAAGTTAAGCCATAACTCAACTACAAAGTTACCATACCCTACGCTCTTATATGAATAAACTATATGATTGGTTCCCATTTAATCTCCTTCTCGGGCTTGAGTTCCTTTTGTTATGAAGTATAAAATTATTTATTTTAATTCTATCACTTTTCAAACATTCCACCAAAAAATTAGCAGAATTAATAATTTGCATTTCAGCTTTTGCCAAAAATTGGTTTTTGGTAACAATATGATTAGGCTATGCATAATGGTTCGGTTGGGGGAGAGGTCAACCGCCCAAATCAATCGGTTGTTCCATTGTGGAACGTGGGTTGAGCTTGGTTGGTTGTGATGATTTTGACAACTTAGTTCGTTTATCCAATCGAATGAAATGCACACATAAAATCTAATTTTTGACCGTTTGATATTAAACAAAAAAAAAAAAAAAAAAAAAAAAAAAAACTTTTTAAAAAAAAAAAACTTTACCACTTTTACTTCCTAAAAATACTAACTCAAACACACAATTTCAAACACAATTCAACCTCAAACTACTTCTCAACACAAGATTTATTATGGTTTGCCGTCTCCCGCATTTCGTTGAAGATATGCAAATGTACTTTCAAAATAAATGCGATAACGACGATGAGGCTTGAAAAAACGCTATTATAAGCGTCATCTATCTGTTTGAGCAGGCAAGGGCAGAGAAGCAACAAATGAGAAAAAACTACAAGAGTTGCAACGACATTACGCCTGAAGGAAGAGCTGTGATCGACAAATTTTTAAAGGATGAAGCCCACAAAGACGACGAGATTGCTGACAAGCTGTGGCGGTGTGTTCAAATGGTATCAAACAACATCAGCACCAAAATCAATTGGAGCTATCGGGTGAACAAAAACGATGGTGCAGGTGCATCTGCCAGCTTTGTTAAGGAATCTCCGCTAGACCAGGAAGCTTTGGCTCGCATCAAGGAATTTGCCGGTTATATATCTCCCTCGTATGATTCTGCATGCGGGGAGTATTCAGATTAGGATTTAGGATTTATGATTTATGTATTTCGTATCATTTTTATTTTTAATATATTGTAATATTTTTATTTAGTATTGTAACGTTTTTATTTTTAATGAATTTTAAATTTGTTGTTAAAAATATTTGAATTAATTATTAAAAAAAATCTTATGTCACCACTGTGGCAACTAGTTCAGCCTGTATTCAGCCTTATGGTCAAATTGATGTGGCACAGGTGACCCAGGTCACCACTGTGTTCAGCCTTATGGTCAAATTGATGCATTAATAACCGTGCACATATTTGCGTGTTCTGATTATATATTTTAAATCAGCACTCATATATATATATATATGATTTTGTTTAGAGTAAATTGCAAAAACAGTCCTTAAAGTTTGGCCAAATTGCAAGTTTCGTCCCAAACGTTTAGAAAGTGCAAGGATCGTCCATGTGGGAAACTTTTGGGGCAAAAATCGTCCCTAGCCAACAAAAAATGACTAAAATGCCCTTTCTAAACGTTTGGGACGAAACTTGCAATTTGGCCAAACTTTAAGGACGATTTTTGCAGTTTACTCTTTTCTATATTATTTTCAGTTTTCTTACATAAATGATCCCTGTGTTGTACAAAGTTTTACAATGTTAGTCTCGATTTTTTTTAACCATCGCCACCCACCACGACCCACTGCCACCGCCACCGGCCACCACCACCATCTCCACCCCACTACCGTCACCCACTACCACCACCCGCATCCACCACCACTCATAGCCACCACCTTCACCCACTACCATAACCCCATCCACCACCACTGCCACCCACTACCACTACCACAACCCCATCTACCACCACTCACAGCCACCACCGTCACCACCACCCACCAACGCAATGGTGATTGGCGGTGGGTGGCGGTGGTGGTTGTGCGTGGTGGTGGATGAGGTTGTGGTAGTGGGTGGAGATGGTGGTGGTGGCGGGTGGCGATGGTAGTGGGTGACGGTGGTAGTGGGTGACGGTGGTGGGGTGGAGATGGTGGTGGTGGCGGTTGGCGGTGGTAGTGGGTCGCGGTGGATGGTGGTGGTGGGGTGGCGATGGTGGTGGTGGTCAGTGGCGGTGGTGGTTGTGAGTGGTGGTGGAATGGTAGTGGGTGACGGTGGTGGCTATGAGTGGTGGTGGATGGGGGTGGTGGTAGTGGGTGACGGTAGTGGGGTGGAGATGGTGGTGGTGGCCGGTGGCGGTGGCAGCGGGTCGTGGTGGGTGACGATGGTTAAAAAAAAATCGAGACTAACATTGTAAAACTTTGTACAACACAGGGATCATTTATGTAAGAAAACTGAAAATAATATAGAAAAGAGTAAATTGCAAAAATCATCCTTAAAGTTTGGCCAAATTGCAAATTTCGTCCCAAACGTTTAGAAAGGGCATTTTAGTCATTTTTTGTTGGCTAGGGACGATTTTTGCCCCAAAAGTTTCTCACATGGACGATCCTTGCACTTTTTAAACGTTTGGGACGAAACTTGCAATTTAGCCAAACTTTAAGGACGATTTTTGCAATTTACTCTTTTGTCTATGGTGTTAAGTTTATAAGAAAAATATTCATTTACAAATACAAATGTGCATAAAAAAAACTCTATGTAGTGATCAGACAAGCTATCAAAATCAATGCGCATCATTGTTCAATTTCTCATTTCGTCCCACCACTTTCCAAACACCATGTTTAGAAAGTAACCTACTGTACACACTCAGAACATGTATTAAAATCTGCTTTAAATTGGAAAATCCAACAATAAACTGCCAAAACAACATCCATTAACTGATGTACACCCGAACGAATTATCCACAAAAATTTATCATTATGTTTTTTAGCACGTTCTCTAAGTTATGTTATTATGATAGCGCTAGCTATAAAAACTTTATAAAAACCAAGCCTATCATGTAAGCGTTCACTTAACAAAAGTTTAGAGGTTCAAGTCTTAGCTGAGAAGTTTATTATTAGGTGGTATGAAATGTGTGAATTGAATGCATTGTTGAATAAACTTTGAATAGAAGCCTTTCCAAATCAACGGAACAATCTTTTGAACACTTTCATGTAAATCGAATGCACATGAATGAATCTAAACCTAAAATCAAATGCTTCATATGAAGACCGTATGTTATACCTAGTGCTAAAGAAAAATTTATCAAGCGATACAAAGATACAACTCCTGCATTTTGTATGTATGTGTGTTTACTTGTGGCTCCTCGTCATTGAATAATGAATTTCATGATTATTATTATTATTTTGCTACATTGATGATGCAAGCTTATGTTCTCTTTTTTGGATGCCGACATCTCTTCCTGTGGATGAGATGACTAAATCTTTAGCAAAGATGGGTACGTTATGATGTGACTAAAAATTTTAAAGACTCTTATCACGTGGATAGCTTAACACCTAGTGGGCTTAAGCTATCAAAAGAAGATGTAAAAGGTGAAAATGCAAGTTAAGGTCTTTGTGAGCCGATTGGGCTCTTTTAATGGATTTAAGTACCCAAAGAAGAAAAGAAATAATCTTTAAGTTACTTTCATGGAAAGGAACAAACACATGGAGGTGGAGTTTTTTAGGTGACTATAGTAATTTGAAAATGTATTTAACAAAGTATGTAGTTTTAAAAATAATAAATAAAATGCTTAAATAACCATTTTTTATATTTTTAAAAGATCATAAAAACCGATTTGGCTCTTCACCGTTCTTAAAGCATCATCCTCATTTGCATAGACATCCTCACTATGTTCATCCTCTTCATTGCGGACTCTTTCACTAGCCATGTTGATGTAGGACATTGATTCTGATTCCCCGACGCCATCGATCACTCGGAGGAATATTATGTCTTGTTTCGATAATTAGGACGTCAACACGATTCCGATATATCGTCTAAAGGAACAACGTAAACAAACAAGTAGCCGACTGTTACTACCACAACAAATACGATCAACTAAACCAAATGTCATAAGAAATATCATTGTTAGCTCTCAAAGTTCACACAGAACTATGACGTAGTCATCATCGTCACGGATGACGGAGTCGGCAATGATACTGACATTGGAGATCATGACGAGAACATAAAGATGAAGACGACGTCTATTATTTTTTAATTCTTCTCTTTTGGATTTGATAACATATGAAAGAACGTGGGTGATTAGTTTGTTGCTAATAAATAAATCTTTCATGATGTTTACGATATAATTTTGTATGAAGGAAAGATTTACAGTATGACTTTTTATAAAGGAAAGAAAAGAAAAGGAAAAACACTAACTATTTATTTAAATACTTTTAAAAGCACATAATTTGTTAATCACTTTTTCAAATTATTATAGTCATCTAAAAAACTCCATGGAGGTGATGTTTAATTAAACTAGGAAGGTCTCGTAATACTTGATTAAGGTTTATTGGTAGGAACAAAAGAAGTTCATAGGTATATTCTAGCTTCTTTTTTTTATAGTGGTTTGAGTTGTTTTTTATTTAGGTATCTTTTAGGATTGTCTAGACGAGTTTCTTACAAGTACAGGTTAGGTGTTAGTTGTTTAGGTTTGGTGTTTTAATATCATCTCTTTAAGGCTTTGTATTTCTAGCTTCTTAGTGAGTTTTTTAATGAAAGATTTATGTCGCTAAAAAAAATGATGCGATAAAATCTTATGATGTTGGCCGCTTTGTATGTAATTACGTATACTATCATTCCCTGCAGTTTGTAGAGCAAAATGAGATAAAATCCGTGTTTGTACATGTTCCACTCTTCCTAACGATCGATGAGGATACACAAATGTGATTTGCTACTTCCTTGTTGTAGGTACTCGCTTCTTCATATTGATAAATCTTCATCCGATTTCATTTGTGTTGAAATAAGAGCTTATAAGCTGATTGATCTAGTGCTTATTATGTGTTTAGTATATTTCAGGAGGCACTTACAGAAATATTGGTTTTTGAATGTCTCAACTAGAATTAAAGTGCTCCGTGGCAAAATAATGAATGAAAGATCTTGGAGGCCTGGAAATGTAACTTCAAGCATTATATAACCGACTATAATTAGGGTTTGATTACGGGTCACTAATCTCTCCCTCTCAAACCCTAATCACCTCTCCTCAACTTGAGTTGATTATCTCTAGTTCTCGTAGTGTTAATCATTCTTGTGTAGCTGTTATCTTGTTGATAACTACACCCTTACAATCATTGTGTATTAATAATCATTTAAGTAAAACTGTGCTAATTCCAACCTACTCCCTCGAGCAACACCATCCTTAAATTTATCTTAGATCTTGGTAAGTACATCCCACAACCATGACTCACAATGTAGAACATTATAGGTAAATGCATCACGGGGTAAAGATACTGGCCTAGAGAATCCCCGCCTATCACACTTGCAATTCTTTTTTTTTTTCTTTTTTTCTTTTTTTTTGGGGGGGGGGGAGGGGGGGGGGGGGTAGTCAATCTCGAAAATATTGACTACGCTAGCCTTATCTGGGATGACTTAGTGTATCAAATTCAGAATTACCACAAAAACAAGAAAGTCATCAAAATCCCATTTGTCCGGTTCACAAAGCTACTCATCAGACATTCACTACTAGAAAAAAGGGCAACACCTACAAATTTTTCCTAAGGAAAATTTTCCTAGGAAATTACCTACGAATTTCCGACAAATTTCCTACGGATTAAGAGAGCCATTATTAGTGACTATTTTCCTAGTAATTTCCTAGCGATTACTGACGGATATGAAACTCTCACAAATCCGTAGGAAATAGTGACAGTTTTCCTAGGGATTTCCGACGTATACTATGGCGTCGGAAATCCTTAGGAAATTTTCAACTATTTCCTAGGGATCTCCTAGTGACTAAAAATCGTTAAAAATAGTGATAATATACGCCGCTCTTATTATACATACATACGTGTCTATATTAGGATGATAACTTATCATATGATGTCAAAAAAGTATGAGCTAGGGTACAAACATAAAACGAGTGTAAATGTGTTTACGATTATGTATAACCCTATTTCCGTGTGCATATACATGTGTTAGTATAAGTACGACAATGTATGACTGTTTGTTTATAGGTAGTTTGTATGTACGTAGACAAACATTTAGATAACTAATTCATGTAAATATGAATGTACGGGACTATATAACATGAGTCACACTTTTGCATAATGTTTTCTAAACGTTTGACAAAAAAAGACTAGGAAATCCATAGGTGATGGTTGCAATTTCCTAGGGATTTCCAACGGATTTTATTAGTTTGTTAAATATTAATATTATCCGTCGGGAATCCCTAGGAAGTTAGGGTTTGGTTTAAGCATGTTGCGCTCATAAACTCATATTGTTTTTGTTGTAACTCTTCATACGAACCCCCGCTTTTGTTTATTCAAGAGGCAACGGAACCGGAAAAAAATCTACCACATTGAATATTTTAGCATTCCTTATTTATTAAAAACAAAAATTTATATATTTCAAATTGAACTGATCGAGCTATCGGGTGACAGTTGTATATGGTTTTCACTCAAAACCGCATTCCGATCACCCGACAGTTTCACGGTTTAACCGAACGGGTGAACCCAAATTTTAAAACAATGGACAAAACAATACAAATATAATTTTATTTATAATACAAAGGTAGTAATACTTTTTTTCCCCAACAAGGTCAAAATTTCACCAAAAAAATTTCACCAAAAAATTTCACTTATCACTCTAAAAATTCATTTCCCCCCAAGAACCGATCCAATTTTCATTCCCCCCCCAAAACCCATTTTACTTCCCCCCCAAAGTTGACTTTATTCCTTCTTTCCTCCCCAAAACTAGATCTCACTTTCCCATTTCTCCCAAAACCGACTCAGTCCTGGCTCAGCCTCGAGCTCTCCCTCACAACTACCTTCGCTGCTATTATCAAGGTTTGTGTTTGTTCTCTTTATTCTAGTCTTCATATGTTATGGAAAAATTTTGATATTTTTAATCCCAATTTTGACCTACTCGTAAAATATGTAATTGTTTCTATTTACTTTATAATTCGGGATAATATCTTTGATTGATAATTTTCTTTGTTTTAGTATGTTGTAAAAATCATCTGTCTAATGAATCTAACTCTTATACTCGAGTTTTAATGGTAATGAAATTGTTTCTAGTAATGAAATTGTCGCTTTGTCATTGTGTTTCTGAATGGATTTCTATAATGGAGGATTTTATTTTTGTCATTGCAACTATGCTTCTGTTGGGTGGTTTATTATACAGTGTTGTCATTAAAGACTATCGAAGTGACAAAAAAATTTAGTATTCTCAAACCTAACTTACTAGCCCAAGATATGAGGCTTTGCAATGTTTACTTTCAGTTTTTGCTATGTTACAACAGTAACAATAACAAATGAACAAGGCTCTTTGTTTGTTATCCTCTGGTTACATTATCGAAAATGGATAACAGCATTATACAAATCAAATAGTAAAGGGTTATTAAGTTTCAGTTGGTGCACCTTAGTTAACATATGTGTTAAGAAAAGAGCTATGGACAGTAAACATGCTCAGTGTACTACAAGTCCTTGTTCGAAATGCAAACTAAAACTGTTTGAAATGTGTACTGATTAATTTCATTTTATTTTATATTTCAGAAACACAATGACAAAGCGACCATCACCTAATGGTAAAGGTAAAGAGTCTGCTGGAGATGGCCCCGTAGGTAGACCTCCTAATCGACCCAGAGCTAGACCTCTTCCTCAACCTGTTGGTGCTAGTTTAGGTAGAGGTGGGAGAGGGGGAAGTAGTAGTGATTCTGGGAATGGTGATCAGTTTGCTGATGATCGGGGAAATATATGGGAGTATCTTGACGAGGGTATTAGACCCTCAAGTTGGCCTGTAGGAAGAGGTGATAGTATTCGTGCTACTAGGGAAGGTGATGCGCAAGCTGATAATCACGGGGAGTACCTTGAGGTGAAAATGTTAGACATTGAGTCATGGCAACATCGACGTGGGTCGAACATTGCTGATACGCCACATACTCAATCATCACTCAAGACTTGGTCTGATATGATTGACATGGAGTGGCAAAGAAAGTTAAAAGCAGGTCGAGAAAACAGGCTCAACATAGTTTATCAACATCGTCTAAGAATGGTAAATATCTATTCCAGTATTCATCTTTTCTTTTTCTCTTTTAAAATTTATTATTTTCTTATCTAACTTAAATTATTAACTCCGAAAAGGAAAGAGGTGGTCCAGTAAGTTCCCATGAAGTTTATCAGCGCTCTCATATGAAGCGAGGCTTGGCTTCTGAGTATATTACCACGAGGGCAAAGAATGTGACGGTAAACCATTTATTTGATCTCACTGCTCATTTTTAACTACTTGTTTATTTTATGTTATTTTATTTAAATTATACTTCTGTTTATAGGAAATGTATTCAGATATGATGGAGGAAAAGTATGGGGCAGACAACGCAAGTCATCGCCGTGTTGGTGATAGGGAGATATGGGAGCGGGCTTGTGGTGGACCCTCTAAAAAAGGAAGATATTTTGGGTTTGGTACATCGAGCACGCCAACCACTTGCAGCTCTTCAGCTCATCATTCTAGTATAGCATCTTCAAATGAGGTACGTTTTATCCGCTCCTAAATTATATCATATTTTGTTAAAGTGTTTAAAGTTGGATTATAATGGTTCATCTACTGCTCTTATTGGCAATAATAGATTAAGATAGGTTGCAATGGGTTAATGGGTCTAATTGGGTTAATATGAGTCATAGCGAGTTTATGGGTTGGATTAGGTGTTGTAACAGGAATGTCAAAAAAGAATGATATAATTGTATAATGAACAACATCATCATCGGTATATAGGAATACATTTACTATATGGTTCATTGCAGCTAATTGTCTAAACTTGGCTATGTTTCCTCCCAAGTCAGCGATTTGTATTTAGTAGCCTTTGTGGATGTATATGTTCAGTAAATATATCACATAAAAGCTTGTGAAATTGGTCTTTTAAGTTATCTACAAAGAAAAGTCAAATGAACATTAGAGAGTTTTTTTGGTTGTGATGCAGCAAGTTGGCTACATGTTATTGCAGCCAAGATATCTCCAATTTTAACATGTCATTATATTTTCAGGTTGAGAGTTTGAAAAAAGAACTTGAAGACCAAGCAAAGGAAGCTAAGGAACACGAACTAGCTGCCAAGAAGCGAGAAAAGGCTGCTAAGGAGCGAGAAAGGGAGGCGGAGGAACAAGTTAAAGAGCAAATAAGAGAGATCACTAAAATGCTGGAAACACGCAAACCACCACCATCTCCACCTCCGAGTTAGTTAGCCATTGGATATCAAAAAAGTTAGATTTTGTTTATTGAAAATTCAAACTTGCTGAATTTAAATCTTTTTTTAACTTGGTAGAAACTCAACAAAGAGTTTCCACTTTCGAGCTTTTTTGGATATAATTGTATAAGCTTGATGCTAGCGAACTTTGAGTATGCTATGTAGTTTTATTATATGAAAGTACGTTATTTGTGGATTTTATAAATTGGTGAATAATTTGTCCGGTATTTCATTATATGCATTATACGTATTATTTTGTAGGATATCACTAGGAAATGAAAGTATAATTCCATAGGAAATCCTTAGTAAACCAAACTTGAACTTCCTGGGAAATTGGTAGGAAATTAATCAGTTTGTTTGGGTCTTCACTGAGGGATTTCCTAGGATTCGTATTCTGTCGGAAACATGTAAAATCCGTCGGAAAGCTTCGTCGCTGAGGGTTTCCGAGCATGGTTTTCCTTAGGGATTTTTTCCGTCGGAAATTCGTCATTGAAAGCCTTCTCTGACGGATTTCCTAGGGATTTTGCCGTAGGTAAAAGCCCTTTTTCTGGTAGTGATTTAATGGAACTCTTCCATAGCATTGACAGACGAGATGATGGACAAGCACTTCATGCACCCAAAGATGATGTATGGGTCAACGAGTCAATATATAAAAGACCGGCACAAACAAACAGGGAGAAAGACTTCCAGATAGTTTGTTGATTGAAGAATACGAAACACTACTACATATGCCAATAAAACTTTGATGTAGCTCAAAGAGGTGGATATGTAGGGTTTTACGGTGATGCGCACAAGAAGGTTGTAGTGAAAAAAAAGCCAAGGGGTGGCAAGACGGAAAGTGACTCAGAAAGCAGAACCAAACAACCAGCTAGGACAAAGAAAGCATATTCAACACCTGTCCGTGGAATAGCAGAGCTCACGGAAGAAGAAGAAGAAATTGAATCTACTAAATAACTAAATGATGGGCATGAAAGGAAAAGGTTTGAAAGACAAAAGCAATCTACACTTGTCATACATGAATAAATCAACGCAGAGGTTGATGAAGTTGTTGTTGCTGCTGCCAAAACTACCGAGGAAGCTTCTAAAGGCAAGAAAGTAGCAACTTCAAGAAGACCAACACCACAAGAGAAAGAATTGGCAGACCTTAGAAAAGCAGCAAAGGCAAGCTTAAAGTTACAACAAAAGAAACACATTTCTCATGATGAAGGTCAATCCAGCGTAGCTACAGGGTTAGTAGATGAACCAACAGATGATGAAGATTCTAGAACGAAACTTGTTGTTCCCTATTCACTATCGTTTAAAACAATTAAGTACTTAAAACAAATTAATAGTGAACAATGACTGAAATTAACATAAGTAAAACACACTGAGTAATTTTCAACATCATATTCTTTATTAGAAATCAATCAAAAAGAATACGTTACCCAAGTACTTGCGGAACAGTACTTGGGATTGAAATGACAAGGTTTGGTGACTCCTCTCGAAGCTCAGGCTAAGTTTGAGCACAACTACAAGAACCCACTGAGTTATCTCAGGGATTAAGTTGTATTTGGAGGAGTGAAAAGATGGCTTGCGTGTATGTGTGTTTTTACAATTCACAAGCTTAATCTTTCACTCCATCTCTTATGCTATTTATACAAGTGTGAGTTTTAACTCTTTTCTAAGTGACAAACTGACATCTTACAGAAGACAAAATACTGATGTATTTTGTCTCTGTTTACAAAGACTATTCTAGGTAAGAGACAAGACTGCTTTCCTAAGGTCAGTGATGACACTGAGCCTGATCTTTTGCCATTCAGGGAAAGTTGACTTTGGTTGATAAGGACTTCGTCTTATCTGATTCAAACTTATCCCGCATTGTCCCGCTCATTCTTCAATCTTCAAATCCTTCAGTCTTCTACTTCAGTTTGTCTTCAGTGTAAGTAGTTGGAGACGAGTCTTAGGGATTCAGTGAGTTATTGTCATCACTCACTGAATCCACCATCTTCTTCTTGACTCAGTCTTCACCCTTTAAGTTCCGCCTTGCAGAGTGGAGAGACTATCTTGTTGCCTCGTACTGAGTATCCTGAAGATGGCTCACTGAGAGACTATGCGCTCAGTAACCTGTTGTTGTTAAAAGGTCTAAACACTTAGGATATTTTATATTCAAATCCTAGATTTAGGGGTTTGGGTATTTACTGAACCCAACAGTCTCCCCCTATTTGGATATACAAATAGCCTAAGTGTTTGATCAGTGTAAGTGAGCAATTGGTTTCTTCTTACACTGAATGTACTAATGAATACAATAAGGAACACTGAGTATTTTAACAAAACATACATCTTTTATTGATCACATTACATGGTTCCTATCACTAGTACAAAAAGATAAAGCAAAATGATGCCAGTCAAGATGGATTCCCAGTGCTTCAAGTTTGGGCTTCTTTTTGAGGAGTGCTTCTTTGTCAGGGTGCTCTTTCAACTTCTTATTCAAGTCTTTGCAGAACCTGACATTTTCAGGGGTGTTGATTTGAGAGGCCACTGGTATGTAACCTGCCATGGTTCCTACCCCTGCAAGATCAATATCACTCCATCTTTGGAAAGTTAGGTTTCCATAGACATCAATGAAAAATAGCCCTTTTTCAGGCTTTTCAATCACCAGACAATTCACGAACTTTACACCTTCAGGCAGATCCCTATTACACTCAAGTCCAGGCACTTTAATCTCAGGCTGGAACTCAACTCTTTTCCTTTTGCCAGTGGATGATTGTGGTTGAGATCCTTGAGGTGCTGTTAAGGTTGGTTGAATCCCCAGTTGCATTGGTGCTTGCCTCAGTCTTTCATACCTCTTACTGAGCATTTTCATCAGCTCCTTAACCACCGCATTCCTTTTTGTTTCTATGATTGGACCAAGCTCATCGAGTTCAGTGATCCTAAAGTCAGTGAAGGTTAAGGGATCATGAACCTCGAAATGTCTCTTATCATCCCCCTATATACATTCATTGTCAGTGGTTTGGAATTGGGGATGATTTTGACATCAGTGATCTTTTCAGGTAGCCTTCGGCTTGTCATTGTCCAGTTGTAATGCTTAATTCTGCTTTGCCTGAGGGCTTCAGCTTTCTTCTTCTTTTCTTCCAACTGTTTTCTCATTTCAGCCATCTGAGCAGCCTGAGCATCCTTGAACTTTTGTCCTGCCTGACCTTTTTGGAGTTTCTTTGGATCTATTCCCATGTTCTCAGCTTCTTCAGCGACTACCTTTGCCAGTGCTTCTCTATTCTTCTTATCTTCCTCAGCTTGTTTCAATCTCCTTTCTTCTTTAGCAAGATATTTACTTAGATGTTGAGGTGTGAGAAGGTATTCAGTGTCGTCGATTTTGTAGGGAATCTTCTCAGGCTCAGCAGTTGTCATTATGCCTTTTCCTTTGTCCTGGCCTAAGGAAGATGATGATGCTACCAAGGGTGGTGTTGCTGTCATGATTGGTGTTGTGACTGTCAGTGTTGTTGTTGTTGATGTTGGTGGTGGGATTGATGAGATGGGTATTGCTGAAACAGGTGGTGATGATGATATTGGAGCTACAGATACTGGTGGTGTTGGCTCCCCCTCAGTTTGAAACAGGTGGTGATGATGAGATGGGTATTGCTGAAACAGGTGGTGATGATGATATTGGAACACCTCCCTCAACCCACAACATCTCAAATTAATACCAATCCTCCCCTGAAAACCCGATTCATCAAACAACACCGCCACAAGTTGATGACGTTTTCAAACAACCGTCTCCACAACACCAACACTATCCTTCTCCCAAACATAAATCTTCAAAGTTAAAGGCTAAACAAACTCTTCGTCAACGAATGAAAGTTGTGCGTCGTACTGCTACAAAGGCTACAAAAAGAAGACTGATTTGTTGCTCCAACAACAAATTCAACAACTCTCATATCAATATCAGATTATTTAGAAAGAGGTACAAACATTCTCGCAAGTTGATGTCGTCAAGACTATGGAAGATCTATTCTTAACCTATATGCTAGGCAAACTCAGAAAACGTCTTGCAGAATAAATTCCTCTCGCAATGAATCAATATGTAAAAAATTAATTACAAGGAATCGTTCGAAACCTCATGCATACCACACCAATCACCATAGCAACTCAACCTCCCAAACCTCCTACGCTCTCTGAACTACGAGGAAAAATGTTAGAAATAATTGAAGCCGATACGAAACTGCGTCATAATAAAGGAACTAAGGACAACTTTGATCAACTCCATCAAACGAGCACATGAAAAGGGAGAAGGTTATAAAGAGAATGTTGTGAAGAAATGAAGACGTGATGACGAAGAAAAGGATTGTGAAGGTAGCAGAATCAAAAACTTCATAAGACAAAGGGTGGTTCTTCATCGAAGGCAACACCAGTAAACCAACCGACATCAACAACTCATCACTCTCCAACAAATCAAGTTGAAGTTGATCCACCACAAGATGAGGATGACTTTGTCATTCCCCAACCACCGCCAGAAATACCAATGGAAGATTGGATGAAGAAGAGAATGGTTGAATATGAATGGTTTGACAATATGGTGAATGCTTACCCCGATCTAGGAGAAGATGAAATACCACCATATGGACCACTTGTTGAGTTTACGAAGAAGCTGAAAAAGGCAATGAAGAAATAGAAACTCACTTTGTCACACGTCAAGCATCTTAGATCAGTTCACAAGTGCTGCAGAATTTGATTACAAAATAGAGAATGTCACCTTAGTTATAACTGAACACATTGACAGGTCAAAACCTGAATCAAACATCGACCCAACAAGATCCTTCTACACCAACTTCACGAGACCACTTCCATTGTAAGGTCATTCGAACAACCCCAAAATACCAAACAATTACTTCTTCGACAAAGATCTGGAATATCTAACCACCAAAAACCAACATGAACATAAGTACGCCACATCTCTCACCAAATATCCAGCAGCAGTATACACTTAATTTGGAATCGAAGAAGACATCCTCGATAGATTCGGAACACAGCTAGCCATATATGAAGATGATGTGGAACTTGGGATTCAACGTTGTCCACACTTAAGGAAATGGTTTTACAAGTGGAAGCGTTCACCAACATCAAGGAAAGAGGTATTCAGTAGGTTGAAGATTGTAGCAGTCATTTCACCCGAAATAGAACATATGTACGTTTATGGATTTGTGAAGGAGTTGACAATAAAAAGAGTCGACGGTCAGAATTACTCCTTTAAAGAATCAGACTTCCCGCGTCTAAGTCTTAAGGATATTGAAGACCTGTACCTGATGAAGATCCAAGGTAAACTTCAACATCTACCAAGTAATGTCGAGTATGACGTCATCACCTCTCTACTCATGTTCATCTGAAGCTCTATAATCCAGAAAAGAGTAGAAGACGTCCAACTAGGCATTGAAAGTTACCAACAAAGGCTCAACCTCGTCAAACCCAGACTCGAATATCCATATACAAGTTCTGAGAAAACGTATAGTGTTCTGGAAAAACCGTTCAGAATTATCTACGTCACCAAGAATCAAACAGGAAATAAGTCAATGGAGTTCCAAGACATTCACAAATTCAGTGATGGTATACTAAACGAAGTACCTGAAGATCTTGAACTCGTGATTTTAGACTACGAAGCAGGAAGACGAAATGGATGGTTACAAGAAGCAAAGTGGTACAATAAGCAATACAGGCATGCAAATACATTTGTTAGGAGATTGATAGAAGGTTAAATTTCAGAAGTCAAATGAGAATACTGGAAGCTTATGTTGGCAGGAGACCAAGGATTGAGAATCTCAAGATGTTCACTCGACCAGAATAGTTTAGAGATTATTTAGATGAGATAGAACATTTTTAATATGTCTATAACTCTAAACATTATTAGTAGTCTAATATAATGCTTGATTGTGTTTTCTAAAACCTTGAGCAGAATTATTTCAAGAATTTTCAAAGTATTTTTCAAATACATTCAAAATTCTACTCAAGAAAACTTTCCCTCGAATAACTAAACATTATTTGAGGGAGGGTATTTTGCTAATAGAAAACAAGTTTTGTATTAAAACAATGTCTTATGCACATATATAAGTGTATAACCTAACCTTTATAAAGAAAAATCCATGTTTTACACTTCAGTACAACAATCCTCGTTATAAGAAGAGAAGTCTTCTTAATCTAGAGCAAAATTATTCAAAAAAAATTCAAAAGCTTTTTCAAAGTTTTTCAAAAATTTTCTCAAGAAAAAATATTTCCTCTTTGATTCTTCCAAACTCTTAAACAATCTATCATCGAGGGCAAGTATTTAGAAACTTTGTTCAAACAAAAGTTGTTGGGAATAATCTGTTACCATGGATAGTTGTAGTTTACACTGCTTGGATTACACTAGCAGTGTAAACTTATTCCCACTGCCAGTACAATTATTACCACTGCTATTGGATAATTGTTTAGTATTCGTATAATGATAAGTATAGAATAGATTGTGTGTATATTCTATATTGATAGGTTTATTCTTATCTTGTAAAGGACTCCTTGTGTTATAAAAGGAGGTCATAGGTGATTGTCTTATGTACGAAGTTTATTATGTACGTACTTACAGCTTCAAGGTGTAACCCTAGTGATAAGCTAAGATCACTCGTATTATTTATCAATAATATTAGAGCTTAAGTTTTGTGTTTAATATGTGTTTACTTGCAATACATCATACAATCCGTCTTCTAAGTATTACTAAGTAAATTCCGCGTGCTTAATAATATTATACAAAATATCATTGACACAAGGTGTGTGTCCAGATCCATCAAGTGGTATCAGAGCGAAGGTTCTGATATTTTGTTTTAGAAGATCCAAGGAATAAGCTTAACCTACTCACTCAAATCAATGGAGATAGAAAACAACTAGTCCAACTCTTCTACACCAAGGGTACCTAAACTCAAACTTAATGAGTTTAAGATGTGGAGGATACTGATTGAGCAATACTTCCTCATTCAGGACTATGCTCTATGGGATATCATTCAAATTGGTGATTCTTTCAAGCCTGTGACTAGTACTCAGAAAGTTGGTGACACAGATGTTGTGAAAGTTTCTGTGCCTGAATCTAGTATTGAAAAAGCACTAAGAAAGAATGATCTTAAGGCTAGAAGTTTGTTGCTGATGACTCTTCCTAGAGATCAGATCATAGCATTTAGCAAGTTCAAGACTGCTAAAGAACTCTTTGAAGAGATTTGCTCTGTGTTTGGTGGTAATGATGCTACAAAGAAGACACAAAAGACATTGTTGAAGCAAAGTTATGAAAACTTCTCTGCTTCAAGCAATGACTTACTTGATAGCATCTTCACCAAACTCCAGAATATTGTTACACAACTAATTGTGTTTGGCATTGAGGTAGAAAAGGAAGACCTCAATTTGAAGTTTCTAAGAAGTTTGCCTTCAGAGTTTCAAACTAATGTTACTGTCTGGGAAAACAAATCAGACATTGAAACAATGAAACTCAATGATCTTTACAACAACTTCAAACTTATTGAGCAAAGGTTGAAGAAGGCTGGGAAACTCAGTACAAGCTCAAGCAGCTTGGCTTTGATGTCAACCTCTGTTGACAGTGATGATTCTGAAGATGACAGTGATGATGATATTGCCACTGCTGGTTCTACAGTTTCCACTGGTAATGTTAGTGTTACCACTGTAGGTTCAAAGAAGAAGGTTGCTAGTATTGGAGATCCTACCTTTTATGCTTTTATCTCCACTCAAGTCAATGGCTCTATTTTAACTCATGAAGACATAGAGCAATTGATGAAGATGACTTGGAGGAGATGGACATAAAATGGCAAATAGCTCTGCCACAAGTTGGGACACTTTGCTAGAGAATGTAGAAGACCAAAGATCAAGGACACCAGGTCTACTTGGTACAAGCAAAAGAAGGAACCAACTGTGGAAGAACCAAAGGCAATGTTGGCTATTGATGGTGTGACCTATGATTGGAGTTTCATGGCTGATGATCAAGAAGAAGAACATTCAGACGCTACTCTTATTTCTACTGAATTTGCTCTCATGGCTTTCTCTGACTCTGAGATACAAAACTTTGAAAGTTGTTCTAAAACATGTAGGGCTGCTAGAGAAGTTGAAAGGCTCAATGATTTATATTCTAATGAAAGACAAGAGTTGTATACTACTAATTATACTGTGTCAAATCTTAGGAGAGCTATAGCAATATTAGAGAAAAAAATAGATCACTATAGAGAAAATGAGACAAAATATAATGATGATATGATTCTTTTTAGAAGAGAGGTAGAACATACAACAGCTGTGAATGAAGCATACCAAAAAGAGCTTGAAAAACTTAAAAAGATAAATGAGAATGTCAATTTAACTGTAGACACCTGTTATTATCAGTCTAAGTCAATTGATAAAATCTGGAATGCTCAAATTCATTGTAAAGTTAAGTCTGGTATGGGTTACAATATAGTTCCTCCACCTCTAAGGGGTGTTCATTCACCTCCAGGTATAGATTTAGCTCATACAGGCTTAGAAGAGTTTCAGGATCTTGAACGTGAATATGGTCCTTTAAAGGACACTATGGTGAAAGGTGAGGAAGAAGTTAAGCATGATAATGATGTTTTTGAGAGTGCTAGTGACTCATCTGTTGTAGATGAGAATGTTAAAAGGAATGTAGAGACTTCTATCCCAAAAGTTGTTAATACTGTTACAGAGGAACTTAGGAAACCAGTTAATCAACCTAGACCAACTGTAAGGTATGCTGAGATGTATAGGAACAAGCCTACAACTCCTAGGGGTAACCAGAGGAGTTGGAATCATGTTAAATCTCAACAACTAGGTAGTGACTTTGTGATGTACAATAAGGCATGCTATATCTGTGGTAGTTTTTATCATTTGCATGCTAAATGTGACTATCATTTTGGGAGAAGGGAAGTCCATGGGAATAAAAGGGTGGAGTCTAACAGGTTTCAAAATAATGTGCACCCTAATTCTCATTGCAAAATGGTCCCAAGAGCAGTTCAAATAAGAAGTGGTCTCAAAACTTTTGCCAGTGCAAAAACTGTTAACACTGCTCACCCTAAATCACCTGTTAAAAGTGCAAAGTCCAAAACAACTTTTGCAAAATCTGCACAAACAGGGAAAGGAACTTTTCAAGCTAAAAAGGTTAATTATAACCAACAGTGGGTACCTAAAACTAAACCAGCAGTTTCTACTGCTCATTTAATAGTTTCCACTGCAAGGGTTGTAAACAAGAAAAGAGGGGACATGGGCAATGCTGTGAAGGCCTCAGCACATTGGGAATGGAAACCTAAAGGAACTACCTCTACAACCAATCCAAATGGTGTATCAATGACCTTTGATAGATTTAACTATATTGATACACGAGGCAGATCCAAGTCAATCATGGCTTGGGTCCCCAAAAGAAACTAACTTTTTACTCTTATGTGCAGGAACATCCAAGGACAAAAAGATCAGATCAAGGATATACAGATAGTGGGTGTTCAAGGCACATGACTGGCAACAAGTCCTATCTTTCGAATTTTGAACATTATGATGGACAGTATGTCAGTTTTGGAAGTGGAGTTAAGTGTAATGAATAATGGAACAACAAGAATGGTGCAAGAAAGTTAAAGAAAAACATGGAATATTATTATTTCACAAAACTGCACACTGAGTGCAGTAGATACATCCATGGAATACAGACTACAAGCATCATCACATCAACTGAAAACAACTAACAACATCCTACTTCAAACAAAAGCTTCACAACCTACCCCAACCTTACTACATCTAACCACCATCTACCACCTATGGCTTCTTTGGAATGGCCCATGTGGCATCACCTTAGGTGCATTACGCATATCAATCCAGTTATACACTCTAGGGCTTGCTAGTCCGATCACCACTTTTCTAATAGGTGGGGAGGATGATGAAGGTCCCTCTTGTGGTGGTGCTGTCAACAGTGGTGGAAAAGGAGGCATCTGCAGTTCTCCTAATGGAAGCATTCTTGCAAGGGGAGGCACATCCAAGACCCTTGACTCAGTATCATTATTTGTGCTTGTACATTGGGAAATGTAGCTTGCATTGGAGTCTGAGCTATCTTCAATGATGACAGCTTCTTGTGGTATTGGATGAGTTGAAGAAGGACCTGCAGCAACAAGGGTTGAATAAGCATCTGCATGAGTTCTTTTTCTTGATGAAACTGCTTCAAACACATCTTTCTTCTTCTTACCTGGATTGTTGAGCACATAATGCCAAGCCTCATCATCCCAAAAGCTGTCTGAAATTGAACTGTCAGAAGAGATGTTGATTGGGTTTGAATGTGATTTGATGAAGATTACAATAAGCCAAGCCTCATTATATAGACAAAGTCAGTTGAAAGGGTTAATTAATGAGTATAGTTACTTTTTCCTATTTTGGTAGATTAAGGAGTAAATATAGATATTATCGGGTTGACTTTGGAAGATATTTTTCTTGGGTAATGGTTTGGTTAAAAGTAACTTTGGTTAATAACAAGTTGGTTATTCCTATCACTTACAGATACATAACCAAGCATTGTTGGGAGTTGATCTTAAAAGGTGTATAAATGAGATACACAACAAATGGTTATTGATTCACCATGTCTAATCCACATAAGAATCAACTAGTCCAGAGAAAACGGCTACTGGTAAAGACCTGACAAATCTGTTTATGGTTGATAGTTTACCAAAAACTATATGGTTATCAACTCACCATATTCTTTATGATAAAGAGTTGGCTAGTCCATAGCAAACGGCTCATGGTAAAGACATATCAAATCTGTTGATAGCTGGTAGTTTGCTAAAAACTATGATAAGAGCAGTCTAGTTTTCATATATTTTCTTTACCACTGCTCTTTGAAATTTTTGTGAAAAATTACCAGTGCTAGTTCACAGTTTCCACTGACAGTGTTATTTTACCACTGTTGTTCTAGCCGTTACAACTGATTATGTCAGTAACTTATTTTTTACTAGCCATTGAAAGTAACAACTGATTTCCATATATATATATATAGGGTTAATATTTTAAGGAAATTATCTACTTTCCATATTGTTATTTATCAGCTTAAGATAAATACTTTCTAAAGATAGTTTTTCTTGCGCAATAATCTTAAACCCTAACCCTATATATCTTTCTCTCTCAATTGGCTATTTATTCCTTTAATTATTACTGACATAATATCGTTTTCTCATCAAAAGTTTCTATGGCACCATTAAAATTTGCAGATGAGCACAACCAAGTGGCCTACCTACAAAAGTCAAACGAGAAGAGTGGCCATGTTTTTCATCACATTGTGGACTTTCTTAATACTACTCATATAAGGTATGTTTTGCTTTTAAAACCCACAATCTATATCTCTCAAATCAAACAGTTTTGGACTTCTGCTAAGTCCATAACACTTGAGAATGGAGATACACATGAAACAGTGGATGCTCTAAGAGCCACTGTGGATGGGGTAACTATTGATGTTACTGAGGCATCCTTGAGGAGAGTCCTCTAATTGGGTGATCTCAATGGTATCATCACATTACCTATGCCAGAAATACATGATACTTTATCATCCATGGAGTATGATACCACTGATAAAAAGGCTACTTTCAAAAAGAGTGGTTTTTGTCACCAATGGAGATTTTTGATACATACTCTTTTACATTGTCTCTGTCCAAAGAAAACATCTTATGAGCAATTTAGTTCAACCATGGCTTATCCTTTGGTTTGTCTAGCCACTGATAAGATTTTTAATTGGTCAAACTATATTTTTACAAGTATGACTGGCAATGTAAAGAGTTCAACAAAAATTTTAATGTATCCAAGGTTTGTGCAAGCAGTGCTAAATGAGTTTCAACTGCAACCCCATACTAATGTTTATAAAATCAGTTTCCTTAAGCCTAAAGTTTTTCAAAACATGAACAAAGATGGCAGCATGATTTTTACACCTCTCCTTCCTCAAATGCTTGCAAAGATTACAACTGAACAAAACACACCCATAATCTCTGTTCCAAACATTGATTATACTTCACCTGTTTCTCACACCTATAAGAGGAGGAGCAAACAGCCACCTTCTTTCATGACAACACAACATGTTTCTGAACCTTTTGGTCTAGGAACAAGCAGTGGTGGTTCTAGACTTCAACCTAGTCAAACTAGGGAGGACTCTGAGCCTTTGCCCCATGATTCACCTCTCCCAACAGGTCAGACAGTTGGAAGTGATGAGGGCAGTGGGCAACAATTAGAATTGATGGTTTTGTGTACAAAGTTAGCCAAGCAGGTTGAATCTCTACAGAAGGACCTGGCACATGTCAAGAAGCGGCATACCAAGGATATTAACCATTTAAAACAGGAGATTCAGACCTTGAAGGAAGAGTTGCAGGGATTGAAAAAGCAAAGGAAAACTGCAAAGTTGGTGATCTCATCTTCATCCTCACCTAATAATGGTGATTCAATTGATTTTGATCATGATTTGGGAAATTCTCCCAAACAGGGGAGGAAAACAGGTGCTGAAACTTAGGGGAGGAAAATTGATTTTGAAGATGAAGGTGTTACTAGTAAAGATGCAAAGGAAGCTGATACTGATACTCAAGAAGAGCAACTAGAGCAAGATATTTTTTGCACTGCAACTGATTTTACCACTTATTCCATTTCTACTGCAGAGCCAAATATTTTCACTAATGAACATAATGTTGCCACTGCAAGTGAAGAAATTGATAAACAAAAGAAAGACAAAGGTAAAGCAGTTATGGAAAGACAAGAGCAACCTGGAAGAAAGATTTCAATGAAAGAACAAGTTCAGATTGCTCATGATAAAGAAGTTGCTGAAAAGATATATGAAGATGAAGTTGCTGAAAAGAAAAAGCTTGAAGAAATGGAAGTTGCAAGCTTTTTGGATGCTAAAAGGCTGGATAGAATGGAATATCCTATAGAAGATCTACTTACCACTGTTCAACCTACAAGACTTAGAGAAAAGACTCCAGAGTTCAGCTATGTACCTACTGAAGATGAAATTGAGTTCTTGATTACAAATGATCCAGTGATCAAGAAAAAGGCAATTGACCTTGTAGCTGATACATCTTTAACTGAAGAACAAAGAACTGCACAGTTAAAAGATTTTATACAGATGAAGAATAATCAAGCACTTCAAGAGGCTATTGTTTCAGTCAAGAAAATCCAAAAGAAACCAAGACAACCAACTAAGGCACAAGTTATTGCATATATGAAGACTTACTATTGCAATGTTGGTGGTTGGAAGAGGCATCAATTCAAAGGAATATCTGATGATAAAGTTGAAAGTATCTACTACAGAGTTCTTAGATTTGATAAAGATTTTATTCCAATGGACTCTGAAGAAGAAGCAAGAAGGTATCCTAGTTTGAAAAGAAAGGCAAAAGATAGTGAATCTCAGACTGGTAAGAAGACCAAGTTTGCTAAAGAACAAGAAGTTTCAACTGAGAAGTTCACTGAAAAACAAATGAATGAAATGATTGTGATAGAAGAAGAAGATTTTTATCCAAAACCACTGCAAGTTAGACATCCTATCATTGATTGGGAAGTTTACATTGCTAGTAATTTTGCTCCAACATGGAAGATCACAAGACTAGGTGGTGCAACTTTCTCATTCATTCAATTTGAAGATCTCATCAAAGCTTTTGACAGAGATGATCTTGACAAATTATGGAAGTTAGTTCAAGAAAGGTTTGATGCACAAGGTCTCAAAGATATGAAGGAGATGCAGTTATGGATTAATTTTAGAAGGCTCTATGAACCAGATGTTAATGATGATTTCTGGAAATTCTCATGTACATGTCCTGGTACTAAATGGTTTTACTATGATTTATGTGAAGTTCATCATGTTTCTACAGCAAATGGAGCAGATGTATTCATGCTTGCTGAGAAAGAATATCCACTCAGAGCTGGAACTCTCACAGTGATGTTATGTACAACAATAAGAGTTCATGAAGACAATGAGAAGGTCAGAGCATTATTACATAGGCTTCAAGATCAATGTTCCAGAGCTATTTAGAAGTTAAGGAAGAAGTAAAGTGTTTGGTTGAATTCCCCAAATCCTTGAAGATGATGCAGATTGAAGAAACTTATTGATTTGCAGAGAAATCATAAGTTTAGGGGAGGATTGTTGGGAATAATCTGTTACCATGGATAGTTGTGGTTTACACTGCTTGGATTACACTAGCAGTGGAAACTTATTCCCACTGCCAGTACAATTATTACCACTGCTATTGGATAATTGTTTAGTATTCGTATAATGATAAGTATAGAATAGATTGTGTGTATATTATATATTGATAGGTTTATTCTTATCTTGTAAAGGACTCCTTGTGCTATAAAAGGAGGTCCTAGGTCATTGTCTTATGTACGAAGTTTATTATCTACGTACTTACAGCTTCAAGGTGTAACCCTAGTGATAAGCTAAGATCACTCGTATTATTTATCAATAATATTGGAGCTTAAGTTTTGTGTTTAATCTGTGTTTACTTACAATACATCATACAATCCGTCTTCTAAGTATTACTAAGTAAATTCCGCGTGCTTAATAATATTATACAAAATATCATTGACACAAGGTGTGTGTCCAGATCCATCAAAAGTTCTTGTTATCCGTTTCTTCCCATATAATTTCAATACCTCAAAAAGTATATTTTAATCACCATTGTTTCCAAAAAAATATTGATATACTATTTTTGAGGGGAAGAAATGAGATTAAAATATGAGTTGTGCATAATTTTAAAAGAGCCCGACTCAGATATAACCAATGAATGGACGAGAAAATAATGTGAAAACTCAAAAATAATTCTTCCTAGACAGGTAATACTTTCAAGTTAGTTATTAGAGCTAGTTGTCACCTAAAAGCTGACAATGCATTTCTTTAACTAGCGACGTAAACGTGTCTCTCATGGAACTTGTCCAGTTAGGTTGATCATTCCTTCAGTAATAAACTGAGTGTACCTTCTCGAGATGTTTCTTATAGACTTGTACCTGGACGAGTAATAACTTCAAGTTGATTATTTGATCTAGTCATCACCTGAAAGCTAATGATTGATCTCTTTCTCTAGCGACGTAAGCGTATCTCGCAAAGGAATTGTCTATTAAGAGTTGATCAATTCAAAAGTACAAACTCTTCCCTCAATGTGTAGATTTATAGTAAAAACATATGAGCACATGTGGAGGGGGAGTGTTTCTAAAAGATAAAACTCTCAAAGTGTTAACAAAATATGTTTCACAATCATAAACACTTTGACGAATTTTTACAAATGGTTTTATGGCAACACGATCGACCATGAACCAACCTAGGATAATTATGGAGTTACAAGGTGTTAAGGTTAAGTTTATGTCCTACGATCCAGCCAGAGACAGAGGGATCTACCAAAGGACAATACCAATAATTTAATATTAGAAGTCTTTATGTATGATTGAAAAAAGGAGTAAAGTAAGGGAAAGAGAAAGAAGGGGTTGGAGAATGAAAAAAAAATTTATGAAAGGGTAAAAAAATAGCCATCCATACACTTAGGGCAGAAATATGGTCAATACATCTGCTACTGGTTATTACAAAGATGATACCGGTATTGAAGACAAGACATCATGGACCCAGTGACGCGCTACACTACCCCTCCTAGCCACTCAAGTTCCTCTCAAAGGGATCTTGTTTCATTTCTCACAGAGACTAAACATGTAATATATCGACCTCTGATTCCGAGATGTGTTGGTATTGAAACAGGTGGCAGTCTTCTCCAGCCACCGCTCACTAAAACCAAAACACACTTAATCGAGTCTATAGCCATGAGATTCATCAAAAGATCTCATAGGATACACTTTTTGATACATACTCTTGTGTTCGCCAAAAAGGACACAAGTTGTATGAGAGTATTTTGTAAGATCTTTTGATCTTGCCTTACACATCATGATGGTTACTATGTCCCAAACAATCCACAGTCATGAACTGATACTTCGGTATACTTCAGCGGCTCACATGTTTTGTTGTAAGCCTTCTTAAGGGTATCCAATTCAAGAACAACCTTTATGAGGATCTGAGAAGTATTTTCACACTATATTGTTAATACTCTCGACATTCAAACTTGCAAGTGCTGGAAATCCTGCCAAGGAGATTCCTTTCACGAATGGAGTCCTAAAGACGTGGGTCGTTACTTGGATTTATCCAATGTAATGATAAATGTCCCTAACGGGATTCAGACAGCTGATGTACCAGACCAAGGTGAATAGAATCAATACATTCATCAGTAAAACAATCGTAGTGGTCTATTCTCTAATAAAAGTCCACCGTGATCGATTGGTGTTTATGATTAACAGTAAATATGCAGGTACTAATGGCATTCCTTTGAAGAAAAAGGCGGCTTACCACCATCTTGATAATCAAACCACATCCAGTTCCTTATGCTCATACCAACATCATTACGAAAGATGGAGTTACAAAAAGTTAAAGAAAATTTCTCATCAAAGAATCAGTAAAGTTAAAAGTCAAAGATCGAAGTCAAAGAATGAGAACGATACAAGTATGAAGCACAAAACTTAATCAAGTAGTATGAGCATGTTGTAAAAGACGTAAAGACACCATTAATGAAGACATTGATGAAAGGCAAAAGAATGTCACAGCTGATCACAACCACAAGAACAAAGAACAAAGACTCAAGGCACAAGGACATCAATGAACAAAGAGCTTTAAAGACTTAAAGACGTCAATGACCTATGATGACAAACCCTTAGGGGGAGATTGTTGGGAAAAGCTGAAAGTGCCAATCATTATGTAATAGAATAGGTCATTATATTAATGGGCATGTATGTTTAATTGAAGGGTCCGCCCATGGGCGTCTCTCTCTCTCTCTCTCTCTCTCTCTCTCTCTCTCTCTCTCTCTCCCCCTCTAAAATATCGACTATCTATTGTGTAAAGATGAATGAACATGTGACCTAACAGTGCTTCTAGATACATTATCGGCTAACACCTTTTGGTGTTAGCCATGTTATGACTCTTACATTAATGTTATTCCGTTTATTATGATTTGATGTTTAGCTTTGTAAAATTTATGCATTTATCATGCAATACATACTCATTTGTTTGTTAAGTGTTTTAAGTCTAGGAATCGTCAGGACCAATTGTTGGGAATTAGAAAATCCCTAATAAAATGTCGGTCACGCCAACAATAGTCTAGCATATTATAGCTCGTAGACATAACATAATATTAGTTAGTTTACAGTAGTGTAAGTAACATCGTGAAAGAAGGACGGGTCTTTACCCAGTGTATGCCTGATCCACAGCCCGAAGGAGGGCGTAGACATAAGTATAAATAACCCTCTCCTCAACATTTTTTTGTTTTCTCTCTCTACAAACATCCCATTCTCTCTCTTTCTCTCTCTAGAATACACGATCCAAAGCTTGTTGAATTGTGGTGTTATGATATCCAATATCTTACAATTGGTATTAGAGCACATGGTTTGATTAGCTAGGTTGTATGTGCATTTATCTTGGTGGTTTTAGATCAAAAAGTTAGTTTTGGAAGGTTTTTGGACTCATAGGTGACTTCCTTTGATTTTCATGTTGTTGATATTAAAGTAAGTGTTTTTAAGATAGTTATAACCTTCTAGGATCAAGTTGTGCAAAAGAAACTAAGCAAAAACGTTCAAAAGGGTGAATTTTAGGTGATTTTAGGTGAAAAAGTGTCTTCATTCTTGTATGCGGTTTGACTCTCGGACAATATTCTTGGATGCGGTTTGTCCCCATTTCGATGTGGTTTGAGTGGATTTTGTATGCGGTTGGATACATTTGTTGCGATTTGAGAGGAAAAGGAAAAAAGGTCAAGTAGTGGGTGTACTATTGTCCCCTTACGGTTTGATTATACGTGCGTTTTGATTAAAGCGGTTTGTCATTCGGAGGTTTGATTAAAGCGGTTTGTATTTCTGCGGTTTGATCAAAGCGGTTTGTATTTCTGCTGTTTGAATAAAGCGGTTTATAATGCTGCGAGTTGATTTAAGCGGTTTGGTACTGAGGTTTGTCACTGCGGTTTGTCAATGATGCGGTTTGTCAACACTGAGGTTTGATGAGACTGCGATTTGTCATCTGATTCAAACATCATCAAATCACAATTTAACATTTCACCTAATCCAATCATTTCAATATCCCTTTTAACATACTGTTAGGTCATCATATTGTAACACAAGCATCAATAAGTAAGAAATATAGATGAGATGATCGGTTGAACACAAAACACACACACGATAAGACAATAGTGAAAGGTTATGCGTAGGTGTAATATGAAAGTGACCAACCAACCTTCAAATGAAGGTTTACAAAGGTATTTATAGGGGAAGGGACTAGGGCAACACTACAAGTTCCCTTCTTTCTTTATTGTACATGGGCCAAGGCTTATGGGCTTTCTACATAAGCCTTGCCATTAAAACAAACATAAAAGCCTAATTACGCAACCTATTACATATTGATTACTAACACTTGAAATATAGTTTAGGAGTGATTCCAACAATCTCCCCCTAAGTGTTGGTAATTAATGACTTCAGTAATCTTGAAAAGTTGTTGGTGCGGATGTAATAGTTGCTTTGACGTCTTCTGATATTCTTCTTTCTTGTGAGAAGAAGTATCTTGTTTCCAATAATCTCCCCAGTGTGAGGATCTTGTTTTTCTTTGAAGTTTTCAGCTTTGACGTCTTCATTTATTATTTTTCTTTGTTCTGGTGTGGATATGGTGATGTTATGTTGTTGTAATCTGCATCAGGTCCGCTTCGTTGCTCAGGTGTCTCCACGTCCTTCTCCAACATGCTCACACGCTCTTTGGCGTTGGATTTCAGGATTGATGTAGTTCTCTTTAGTCTTTAAACTTTGTAGATTCTTTGGTTTTGACTAAGAATTATTCTGACTTTTGTGTTGCCTTTCGAGAGAACTTCAAATTTTGTTGTTGTTGGTATGAGCATGTGGAGAATCTGCACGATCATCTCCCAGGAGCATCCATAAGAAGAAAACATAAGAATGGGTTAGTTATAAACACCAATCGATCACGGTGGTCGTTTCTTAGAGAATTGACCACTACGATTGTTCTTCTGGTGAATGTCTTGATTCCATTCACCTTGGTCGGGCGAATCAGCCATCCGAATCCCATAAGGGACAGTTGGCATTACATTGAACAAGTTCAAGTAATGACCCACATCTTCAGGACTTGATTCTTGAAAGGAATCTCCTTAGCGGGATTTTTAGCACTTACAAGTTCGAACTTCGAGTGTGTTAACAGCATAGTGTGAAAACACATCTCTAATTCTAGCAAAGGCTGTTCCTGAACTGGATTCCCTCAAGTAGGATAACACGATGTACCGAAGTACACCTACAGTTCAGGTGAGTCGCTAAGGTACATTGAAGCATCACCCCATGACTGTAGACCGTTTGAGACAACACTAAGCGTAACCCACAAGGAGTTACCGAAGCAACCTGCTGTCAGGGCTGTTAGATGTTAACCCTGGCAGGAGTTTCCATTCAATCACTGAGGATCACAGTTGTGAACCCCTCATAAATGTTCTCGACAGATTGCTAAGATCTGTGTAGGACTCTAGAATAGTATCACTTGCGTCCTTAATGTTGAACGACAAGTGATGAAATGTCAAGTGTTCCTAAGAGATCTTTTAATGAATCTCGTGGCTCTAGACTCAATAGTGCGCTTTGGTTTTCCTGAGCGGAGACTAGGGAGAGGGTCTCCTTCTTCAATACCAGATTTCCCTAAGAGAAAGCCGATAGTTTACGTAGGGTTCACTGTGAGAATGAAACAAGCTTCTGTTGAGAGAAACTTGAGTGGCTAAGAAGGTTTAGTGCATGCGTCACTAGGTCTATGACGACTTTGATCTTCAATACCAGTGTCATCAAGTGACAACCAGTAGCATATGAATTGATCCCGGTGTCTGCCCTAAGTCGAATAATTTGGAGGGCTATTTCTTTTCACCCTTTTCATTACATTTTATTTTAATTCTTCAACTCCTTCTTTCTCCGATTCTCATTTTCTCCTTTTTATAATCATACCTAAGGACTTCTAAATTCTAACTATTGGTGGTGTCCTTGGGTAGATCCCTCTGGCTCTGGCGGATCATAGGATAGTTATTCCTAACCTTAGTCACCTTATAACACCATGACTAACCTATGTTGCCATAAAACCATTTTCGTGAAAATCTCTCAAAGTGTTTATGAGTGAAAACATTTTGTAACACTTTGAGAGTTTTGTATTTTCAGAAATACTCCCCCTCCACATGTGCTCAATTGTTTTGATAGAAATCTGCACAGTTAGCACGAAGATTCAATCACATTTTTTCAACATATTAGTATCACATAATTTTTCTCCCCCTCAAAAATAGCATATAAATGTTGTTTTTGATGAAATTTTGATATCGAATATGTCCATTTCGAGTTTTGTGGGAAGTTTCCACGAAGAACAATTTGTGAACAAATATTTTTAGCAAATACTCCCCCTCAACAAGTAATATTAACTTTTGAGGTTTTGAAAACATAAGGGGAAGTACTTGTTCTTTTGAGCAAAACTTTGAAAAATGAAAGTTTTGATAAGTTTTACTCAAAAGTAAGAAGCTTTCGCTCCTTTTATAAGGATTGTGGCACTGATGTGTACCACAGGGTCCTTTCATTACAAGTACGGGTTGTACACTGTTATGTGTGCATAAGCCATTGTTAATTATACAAATATTATCATCCAACTATCAATCAATGAAATGAATTAAGGAGTACCAGGAAATCCTTCAATTAGACCGGGAGTTCTCTCTTGACGTTGATATCCTGTCAGAGAGAAACTCTCTCGTCCACCCACAAAGCTCTCTAGCCTCCGCATCTGATCCCGGTGAAACAGCCTCTCATCAATCCTCATGATTAACTTCTTGACATCCCTCTTTTCTCTAGAATTCCACCGCTTCTTCGACCCAATGCCTTCATGAATCTCTTTTAACCGATACGCCAACCCGTCACGAACCTTCTTCAGAGTGTGGTCACAAAACTTGTGAAGCTCATTGCAAGCCATGAAACAGTTATGGTGAAGTTCACTGCGGTAAACTACGCCAAACTTTGGTTTCTTGAGAATGGTGTACTGAGAGAGTTGG
This sequence comes from Chrysanthemum seticuspe, assembly GCA_019973895.1. Taxonomy (NCBI): domain Eukaryota; kingdom Viridiplantae; phylum Streptophyta; class Magnoliopsida; order Asterales; family Asteraceae; genus Chrysanthemum; species Chrysanthemum seticuspe. The sequence continues at coordinate 70,426,536 of BPTQ01000005.1, forward strand.
TTGATGTCGGGAATGTGGAGCAACGGTTTAGTGAGATTGACCCTTTTCTGGTATGATTCCACGGCAAGTTGAAGGTCTTCAACACGTTCTTGGATGGCGATGCTTTTTATGAATATCAACAAGGACGTGATGTACTGCAGCTGGATGTTTATGGAGAAATGTCGGATTCGACCTTGTACCTTAGCCAAATACATGTCTTCAATGTCGTTGAGCGACAATCTTGGAAAATCAGCTTCAGTAAAATCATATTCCTGTTCGTCTTGGCGTTTGACTTTGATTTTCTTCAGAAATGAGTAACCCGACTTTGTAGCCAGACTAACATTCATTATAGCAACGATCCGTTTGTCACTGTACACCTATTTGTTTGATTTTAGTACCTGGCAGCTTCGGTAGTATAGTTTTCTTTGTTCAGGCCAATAATGAATTCCATACTGTGCATCGAGGTCATAATTTACCACATTATCAACAAACATTCTTGTGGCTTCTTCCTTGATGGCAACATTGTTGGAGAAGACTGCTTCCGGGATGTTGAAGGTGAGTGAGGTAGCATATTTAATGCTTACATCACTACCGTGTTAAAGAAATTCCAGGTCGTTGTTGAAGAAGTATTGGTAGGGAATCCTTTGTTGATCAGGTCGTTTGATGGTTGGTAGTGGCTTGGTCCAGTCAGTGTAGTAAGGAGTCTTGTCAGGTCTTGTGAAGTCGATGTTAGATTCAGGGTTGAGCCAATTAATATTGTTGGACATGGCTCTTGCGATGTTGTCGAGATGATATTCGACTTCAATAGCACTATCGGAGCTGTCCTTAAGCAGTTGAAACGCGTCATTCTTGATTCGGCGCAATTCTCCCTTCGTCATCTTCTTCACTTTGAACTTTTCTTGAATAATCTTGACATGCTCCATGGTTCGACCATCTACATGTTCTTGGGCTTCCGGTAATGGAGGGGTGGCATCAACAAGCTTAGAAAACCATTCATATTCGTCAGTTTCATCTTCATCTAGCCATGATACAACTGATGTTGACCTTTTCTGCTTAGGCGTAGAGGATGATTCTTCAGGCTGCTTGGTTGATGTTGGAGAAGGGGCCTGTTGTTGAGGCTCAGGAATCTCTTTCTCATCATCACCGGTGTATTGGAAATAGTCACAAGTTTTCTCCTTTGCTGGTGAAGACTCAGAGTCCCGAGGTTTATCTGAAGCAGGAGGACGTTGAGCAGTTCTTGTTGTGGTGGTGGTCTTTTGGGGTGGTGGAGGCATGTAAGAGGATTCGCCTATTTTCTTTTGACGTTTAGGCTCGGAATCCTTATCTGCATCGTCATCATCTCTTGGTCGCTTAACCTGACCAAACGACTCTTTACAAGATATCTTGAGTTGATATTCCAGTAATGCCTCAAAAAGTTTTGCTTCGTCAGAAGTGAAAGTTGCAGATCATTGAGAGATTTGGATAACCAGATTAGAGATCAATTCTGCATCAGTGACAACAGGAAACGGAACTGGTTTGATTTGCATGACCGCAGGGGTATTTGACAGTGTCTGCTTGACCAATGACATGAGATATGGATAGAGTTGTCTGGCGAACATCTCTTTTGTGACTCTAGGGACGGTGTCGATAAGAAACTTATTAGTATAGTCTCTAATCGTCTTGTCCATTTCACCCTATATATCTTGGTTGAGAAATTGCTTGATCTGGTCTCTTTCCTCCGAGAACTCGTTCATTACATTTTGAAGTAGATTAACTCTGTTGGCAAGCTGATTCAATTTCTTGTTGACTACGTTGCGTTTCCTTGCTTGCCTGATAGCCTTAACAATCTTGGTCTTGGCACGTGATGCCCAAGTGTCGTAAGGTTTCTTGACTGATTTGGAGGATGATCTGGTGGTAGCATCTTTGGATGGTGGTGGTGATGAATGAGACGATGAATCAGATGAAGATGAGTTATGAGAAGGCTCAGGGTCCTTAGGTGGCTCAGAGGATTGTTCCGGGTTATGTTCTGGATTTTCTTGTAGATAATTGTCAGCTTCCTCTTGAGCTTTCGCCTCTTCCTCTGCTTTAGCCCTAGCCTCTTCTTCAGCTCTCTCCCTAGCTGCTTCCTCTATGTCTTCATCGGTTATCTTCTCATTCTTCTCCTTTTCCTCTTCTTCAAAATCAAAAATGATTTCATCCTCTTGCTGTTGTTGCTCTTTTGATTCCTCAGTGGTGGTACCAGTTCCCTTATCAGGTTGATTAACCGCATCGAGAACTAATGTGGTTAGTGCACCACCACTAGAACCTCCAGGGCCTCTAGTTTGTTGAAGATTAAATTATGTAGCAGCATGTTGAATCCTCAGATGCTTAAGAGTTTTGTGGTATTGCTGTTGTTCATCCCTTGGTTCATCATCAGATCTTTTTCTTCTTCCTCAGCAACTGGAGTCTTTGCCTTGTCTGATTTGGGACTGAGTGGTTGGTCGTCGGACCTCAACGAAGTCGTATCATCAGTAGCGGATTCAGAATAGTAAACCACCTCATCAGACTCAGTATCCTCAGAGTCTTTGTCCTCAAGTTTGAGTGCCGGTTTAGGGTTAGGGATGGCACTCTTAGATGGGACTTTTCTTTTGCGAGGAGGATTTCTCTTAGGATACTTGAGGGCACTCCCAGTGCTTTCTACACTTCCAGCGCTGCCTGATCTTCTGGTCTTCTTGACTGGAACAACATAAGTCTTTTCATCCATGAACCCGAATTTGCCCTTACTCACGGCTTCAAGATATCGACGATATGATGGTAAACTTTTTATGTCATCAGTGAGAAGGCAATCCAGGAGCGCTGCACCTTGTTTCTTTGTTGAGGAGTCCTTGAATCTGAAAATGTTTAACGTGGGCTCATACAACACATAATGACTGTTGGGGTCGTTAAATCTCAAGGGAATGTCCGGATTTTTCCTGAGAATGTTCTGGATCAACAGCTTAGTGTATCTGATAAAAGGAATCTTTTTCCCGGGCTTCTTGAGATGGGACATCATGTCTTCCCATATCAGATTGGCAAAGTCGATGTGCTGCTTGTTGACCATGCCCCAAAAGGTTTGCAAGTGCATGAGTTTTGGATGCTCATGACCGCTGTCTCTTCCAGATACAGACTTAGCGATCATGATGTACAAGGTCCTCCACGGTTGGGGAATGTTCTTTAAATCGACCGAGGAGTGCTTTGTAATTATTCCTGCAGCTTCATCATAGCCAAGATCGACCATGAATTGTAGTGTAGCCTCTTCACTTGGAATTGGTACATACTCAGTAGGTTGGATAGCTGGCAGAAGAAGAATTGTACGCAGATCTGCAACAGTGATGGTGACTTCCTTATCATTGAGAGTCACTGTGACAGCATCTTGACCCTCAACCTTCTTCATTGTGTGCCAGAATTGATGAATGTAAATTTCTGGCACAGTTGCAGAGTTGGTGAGCATATTATTGTAGGGATGAGATTTGAGAATGTCCACAGCAATCCTGCATGAAGACTCTGAGCAGGTGAAGTTCTCAAAATCGACTTTGAGGTTGTTCTTTCCAATATTCATGCTGTAATCAGTAGGGAATATATCTTCCATTGTGAGCTCATTTGGTGCGTTGACATTTTCCATGATGACGTCCATATCGTTATCTAAAAGGTATTGAGACAAAAGAACCAACATATCGAAAGACATTATGTTAGTCAAAAGTTGATTTTATTGTCCAATTTATTGAATTTGTTATTTTAATGAATGTTACGAGTCCAAAGTCACATGTTGTCCAATAGTCCAAAGTAGTCGTGATAAATTACGTGAGTATCTTAATTTTGAATTTTAAAGTCCAAAGTTTCACTCATTCACACCACATTTTAACCATTTTTTGCTTATTAGTGATATTTTGGTTTTGTGATGTTACGAGTAACTTATTACAAGTTTGTACGCGTAACATTTCATAAGTTAAGTAATAATTTTGGCTTAAGCGTAGGATTGTAAGCTTATGCGTAAACAATGTAACCATACGCGTAGGATTAAGCTTATGCGTAGGAGTCACTCTTACGAGTAAGAAAACTTACGCGTAGAAATGGGCTCTTAGCATGAAGCTTACGCGTAAGCGTAGGTTGGGGGCTTACGCGTAAGGTTTACTCGTAAGAGTAAGCCTTATGCGTAAGAGTCCAAGTTTACGCATATCCTTCACATGATGCGCGTAGTCCCATTGTAGAACCTTATGCGTATAAGTTACGCGTAAGATTGCTCTTATGCGTAACGTCTACGCATAAGGTGATCCTTAAGCGTAAATGCCATTATACCCTTGTTTCTGAATTGGAACGCGTAAAACCTGAAATAGATCAATCATAACACTTCCATTAATAATATATTCAACCCTTTCAACCTCACATGTAGATTTCAATTACGCGTAGGAAATGTTTATGTGTAAGGTTAAACCCTAAAGTCAAATCCTACGAGTAAACAATCTAGCCATGGAAAAACTACCAAATGATTTCTGGGAGGTCTTAGATGCAAGAGAAGATGTTTACACCAAGTTTTAACATCAAACACCACATGAATCAAAAGTACCCAAATATTCGAATACCTAAACCCTAAATGCTAATTTCACCATTTTATTGTTTCTGGGTTAAATTCAAAAGTGTCATTGGTTAATTAAGCACGTATCAAACATATTTCGAGCATCTAAAAGTCTAAAACACCCACAACAGAAAATACCCAAAACCCACGCATAAACCCTAATTTAGAAAAGTTGTTAATTGCAGTTTATGGGTTGAATTATTTGTTGGAAATAGTTTTAGTATTAATATTTGAACCTTTTTAACACAACCATTTCACAAAAAACATCCCAGCATATAAGCGTAAAAACTTGAATCACGCCTAGAGAAAGATCAAACCATTGGTTTTGAAAATGGTTAAAGACCTATGTTTGAAATCACTCAAAGAAACTATTAACACTTACAGATTTCAAGATTGTAGCACGGATTTGAGTATGGATTATTAGCCGTGGATATGGTTGTTGAGGTTTAATGTTTGTAATAAATGATAAAAGAGTTTAGGTGAAGTGTTTTTGTTAAAAAAAAGTTTCTAACTTTTGACAATAATAGTCCATCCACCTCAACCATTTACATCCACAGCCCATAACTTTCCTCATAGTTAAACAAAACATGAAAGTTTGGAAAGAAACTTGACGACACTCCCCCTCGACTTTAGAAATAGAGAAATTTTACAGATTAGAGTCCGAGGAGTGTTTTAAAACAAGAAACAAATCCACCATTATCAGAGATACAACCAACTTAGGGTAACATGCAAGTACAATATGAAACAGAAAAATATTTACTTTCTCCCCCTCAACACTTGTCCAAGAAAAATATAGGAAATTTTTGAAAGAGCAAAGTGTTAACGGAAGGATTGTACTTGCAATGTTGGTAGAATTTTATATACAAGAATATTTTTGAATTTTATCAGATTTTATAATTTTCTATTTTGTTTTTGATAAATTATTTACAAAAGAAGTTTTGGTGTTTGACTGGTTTTAAGAATGTGTTAAAAGTTCATCCAGTTTGTGGAAACGTAGAGGGGGGGGGGGTGAATACATTACCATTTAAAAACTTTAGATCTTTAGTATCAAATCGCTTATGAAGCTTGTTATAATATGAAAGTACCAATTATTGTTTGTGGCTAATATAAAGCATGGTAAACCAAGTTGTCACACAATCATGAACATCAAACCACATCACAAACAATAGTATAGTGCAAGTATAAAAGTAAAGAGATAAAGAAAGGAAAGTGCAAACCGAACACGAGGATTTATAGTGGTTCGGTCACGGATCTCCTTTCCGCCCTACTCCACTCCCCGAGTACCCAACTCGAGAGTTACTTCACTAAATCAACAAGCTCCCTTCTCGGCGGAGAAAACCTTACAATCGTCGCTTACACTTTTTCCGGTACAAAGCTAAATACCGGGTTCTAGTTCGAGGTAGAACCAACCTAACGTCGCCTATACAATATTTCCGACACTAAGCTAGATGTCGAGTTCTTTTACAAGGGTACAACCACTCCCAATATGTTTTATGGCCCAACATAATAAACCTTGTGTTTTATGGCACAAACACATAAACCATCTGATCTAGTTTGGTGAAAGTGTTGTTATGATGCAATGATGTTTACACTAATGATCCATGACACAAATGTCTAATGGATATGAATAACTACTTCTAAATGAACTTCCATTGATAGGAAGCCTTCATGATGAAGATCACAAGTTCCCTAAACTTCTTGTGATAGATCTTCAACTTGTGGTGAGTGGGGGTGGCTAGATCTCCAAGATTTCCTTGGTTGATCAAAGAGTATGCTTACAACAAAGATGAATGTTAGAAGCATTATGATCATGATCATTAGGGTGTTTAATGTATGTTACTACATTGTTAATGATTGATCTAAATGTATGCAAGAAGGTGGAGAAGATGTGATTTGAAGTGGTGAAGAAATGGGAAAACAATGGGCTTCTATTTATAGCCAAAAGTGGTCAGGAGCGTCCACGGACCAAGGAGCCCTTTAATGGGTTCCGTCCTTTATGCAATTTGGTGCCGTGGGTGCCTGACAGAAAATCTAAAAAATCTTTCTTCAAATCTTTCCAAGATATTACCAAAACTTACTAAGATCACATTTGATATATTGAGTGTCAATCTAACCAAAATATTCAAGTGATCTTTCAAGGATTTCAAAGATGATGCATGACATGATGTAACATGTATTTCCATTTTTAGATTAAAAAGTTTATCAAGGTAAACTTGTAAAATGTATTATGTAACTAGTTAATAAAATGTCTAGTTACCTTTTGAAATACTTGTGAATGCAACATGTAAAATGAGGTTCGAAATAGAATGATTAACCTATTAAAATACTTAGTGACTCTAAATGTATTTTAAACATTCTAAATGATTTGTTAATGGGTTTGATCATAATGCCACATAACAAACATGTACGAACCTGTGTTGTAACATACGAGGACTTGAGACATCGAGAGGTGTTGAATGTATGTTGAGACAAAGTGTGATTACAAGTAACTTGTACATTTTACGTTATGTATTACAAGTTACATGTTTGTCATCAATCAAAACAAACGAGACTGTATAGATTAAATATCGTAATATTTGCACTAACAATCTCCCCCTTTTTGATGATGACAAAGATATGTAAACGTAATTGAAAGTAAAATGTGAAAGGCTACTTGTATCCTTACTACCTTTACATTACCTTCTCCGTTTACACTCTTCTCCCCCTTTTGTCGAAACAAAAAGGGCGTGTCCTTGGAGTTTAACTTTATTTCTCCCCAAAAAGGCGAGCTTGCATCATCCCTAGGGAAGTTAAACCGTCCACTTCAATCCGTCCCTTGTTTGGTAGCGGATCCATGGATCAAATAAAGAGGCTTAACCTACATCAAGGTTATTTTTATGCAACAAAAATTATGAGAAATATATGAAAAAGAAAAAATGCATAGCAATGTTAGCCTATTTTCTCCACTTTTTATCGAAGCACAAATGCTTGTTTGAAAAGTGAGAATGATGCTAAATGAGTGCATGCTCCCCCTTGACGGTTGCTCCCCCTTGTTTGAGGCGTCAGGGTATGATTAAAAACCTACAAAACAAATATTAGTGCAAAACTATATTCGTCATTGGACGAGTAAGTGTTATACAACAAAGTGTGTATAAGATGCATTCAGTAAATTCTTGACTGAAGCTCCCCTTGCTCTAGGGCGTCAAGATGAACCTTCAAAATAAATATTAGTATAATAGAAGCTTTGTCTTTAGACAAATATGTCATATACAACCAAGTGTATAGACGATGCAATATGAGTGCTTAAAGGATATTCCTCCTTGTTCTAGAGTGTCAAGAAGCACCTAAAATAAGAAAAATAATTGATGCAAACTTCATCCTTAGATGATTAAGTTATATACAATCGAGTGTATATGATGATGAACCTACAATGAAAAACATTAGTGCAATATATTTCATCTTTTTCACAAAGAAAAATGAGATGTATATGTGATAAATGATATAATCAAAGATCTCATGAAGTGTAGTCTTCTAATTACAATCATAAGAAAAGTGAGAATATAATATGATAAAATCCTACAAAATAATTCCTAGAAAGAAGATATGAAGTCTTCCACCGGGTGTGCCACTAGTGGTGCTAGTGTTGGTGTCGGTTTACTAGTAGGATTCATGTGGTGATGGTAGATGACTTGACATTTACAAAAGCAAGTTTTCGCTAATCCATGGTGGTGATGATTAGTGAAAATGGTGATGGAAGGTGGTGGTGATTAGGTAGGAAGCTATTAAGGAGTTAGAAACTCGTATGTATAGCAAATATAAAAATATGGACTCATGCAATCCTTTCGTCATGTCAAGTGACCAAAGCTAAGAGGAAAAAAAATGTGAATGGACATTGCATTTCAATGATGCATAAGGATTATGATTTATTTATGCTAACAATCTATTGTTTTGAGCAAGTTCTCATATGCTTCAACCCAAGAGTAATCAATAATGCGTTCTATCTAAGAATATTATAATGAAGATACCAAAAGATATAAAAGTGATGAAGATAAATTCGTTCATTGATTGACACGAATTATAAAAATGACCTATTCTAGGTGACAATGGAAAAGGTAGTATTAGCATGGTTTTGACCGACATGGATGATTATCACTTTGAAAAGAAGTGAAGACAATATGGAAAATACTAATAATGAGTACCTATATGAGGATGAGAATTACATCATATGAGTGAGAGTTGGATGGACCAACGTGTTGGAGATGGCTGTTTTGATTAATATATCGTTTGCACTGACAATGACATGCATGATAAGCGAGAAAAGGATAAGATCCTATGATGGTGTTCTAGATAGTGAAGTTGTAAGGTGCTAGTTTAAGGAAAATCCTATATGTGGAGATGAAGACGTTTTGTAAAAACACATGATGCGTTTTTCACTTGATGAGGTATTTGTGCGAAAAAGGTTGAACTAGTTGTGGTTTCATGAACCGGTTTTAGCTAAGTGGTGTTTACCTATGTGTTGGTATTGTAGAGTCTAAGAGACATAAAATTTGACAAAAGACAATTATGTGAATGAATTTCTCTCCCCCTTAATTGGTGGACATCCAACATAATGTGTAATGTATCAAATAAGGAATGACAACAAAGTGTTTTATGAGGTTATTCGGGCTAACGAAAGAGATGAGCTTAGTGATGTTTTTCTGGATGATGGTTAGCATACAATGAACTTCATCCTTAAAGTCACGTACCTCTTCTCGAGATGATCGTATGATGAGGCATGTGGTTTCCTAATAGGAAGTGATAAGGATTAGAGTATTGTTATAACTAAATAATGATGGAGGTGATTTTTGAAAAGCGGAAGCAAAAACGAGATTTGGAAAGAGGTCGGTTGAAAGACAAAAATGCAAAGCCAACCCTCTAGAACTTAATTCTATATGCTTTTAAACTATATGCAAGTGTAGGGGTCCCATAAAGCATAGTACTAATCTACGTAGCAATAAAAGGGATTATGCAAAATGAGCATATAAAAGTTAGAACCAAGTGAGATAACAAATAATTTGTTATCAACATACAAAACAAATTTGTTAATGACAAAAGATGTTAACATGATAGAAATCAAATGATAACATATTATATAAGCAAAAACAACACATTGCACTTAGTAGACAAGAAATCACCACACAAGATAGCATCAAAACAATCATAATATGCAAGAATACGACTTTATTCAAGACATTTCATTATGAGATTGTTTTGTTGTTAGACTTAGACACTTAAGCATACTTGGATATACAATAATCTATGTGATTAATTTGTAAGATAAAAAGGCTTCTAAAAGTTAGTCATACCAAAAGCACTTTGACAAATTATATGTGCATACGTAGCAAACAAATAGTGTGACAAGAAGCAAAAGAAACAAGATGAAAGATTCATGCAAGCCATGTTTAAGACATAACAATTTGGAGCATGTATCATTTGAATCGTACTACACATAGATGTAATGAATGCCAACTAATAGCTTTCAAACACAAATATATCATATCAAAATTATCACGTATCAAAATGGCATATTATGAGTTCATAAGTAACATGTTAATCATGCTAAAAATAATTCAAAAGTAAGTATCATGCAAATAAAGTTTAGGTTTAAACGTTTAGTAGCATGAAACAACAATACAAGCATTATAAAGATAAAACCGTACTAAGGTTTACACATTTGACTTGTTATCAAACACTAAGATAATGTCAAATCAACTTATCGTATTAAACAAAAACATGTAATCAACACATGTAAGTGCAATGCAAGTGGTTTTACTAAGGTTTACACATTTGACTAGTTATCAAACACTAAGATAATGTCAAATCAACTTATCGTATCAAACAAGAACATGTAATCAACACATGTAAGTGCAATGCAAGTGGTTTTAAAAGAAAAGTCATATATACTACTTGTTTGATTAGTATTCCTAAGGCGAGGCAAACTATCAATGTTTTAACACTTACTTTAGGCAAGTATAGGAAAACAGATTTTTCAAGTTGGAGAATGAATATGAGACTATTACTAGCGGTGCTCAATTAAGGCTAAACACGACCATTTTTACGGGTGATTCCACATACCCAACTTCTCTCCAGGAAGCAATTCAACCGTTAGGTCAAATTGAGTTTCTAGTGCAATAGGTTCTCCAGTAGTCATTCTCATGTTAGAAAGATGGGAACTCCTACTTTTGCCTATCAAAGTACATAAAAGATGATAGTTTACCAATACTTGGCTTAATGTGACTTAACTAATATGCAATATAACTAGGGTGATGAAGACGTCATGTTATACACATGAATTTTAACAATGGTGTGTTTGATAAACAATGTGTTTTAATCTTGTGTTTAGAATCTAAAGTTGTTCAAATTACACAGCTAATTGTATGATCTAATGGATGACATCTTTTATGTTGAGTTGAAGTGTGTACTTTAAATGTGAATTGATCATCTTAGACTAGATAATGGAATATGTTAAACTAAGAACGTTCTCAAGAAAGCTCTTTGGTATTTTATTTAACAAGAGTCTAAGTGAGGTTACCAACTTCAATAGATCTTGTGTATGCTCTAAAGATGTGTAGTTTTAACCTTGGATGTGTACTTGGTTTGAGCAAGGTTAGGTTATGATGTACGCTTGAAAGGAAATAGATACAAATAGTATCTTTTAACAAATGAGATTATCCCATGGGATAAAGTTATCATGCTTATGAAAACAAGTATGACAAGATGAATTGGATATGCTAGTTCACAGAACTTTGTAGATGTTTGTTTCAAGATCATTTAGCCAATGAGGTGTAATGAAATCTCTTGTAACACAACAATTTATGTCGCAAGAGTGATGCATAGGATATACAATATCCTTTTAACAAAATGAAAGCTTAACGCATGAATCTTAGTCATAATGCTCTTCAAAACATCATGTTTTCCTAAATCAATATATGAAGCCAAATTTTTTGAATCGGATAGTCCCATCTAAATAAACTTGGTCTCAAGATTATATTCACTAGATGATGACAAGAGGAATTCACTCGAGTTTCTTATGTATACTCCTCAAGAGTCATTGTTGCTTGGGGTATATGATGTTGGCTTTGAGATTGGATTTTAACATATGTTGTTAAAATGTTGATTTGAGGTTTAACAAAATTTATGCAGAAGTTTAACGACAAAGTATTACTAATACTTGATTATTTGTGATGGTAGTACTACTTATACCTAGTGGAAATTGACAACAATTACCAAGAGCACCATGCTTATTTGATAGTTGAGGTTCTAGCCATAATGAATTATCTAAGTCCTTATATGTGGGAAAGGATGGTTGAGTTTGTTCAAACGTGCATTTGATTCAGTACAAGTGTTGGACACAAGGGCTTTTTGAGCAATACACTAAACGAATTCAAATGATGGCAAGGATGGTGGATTGGTTGATCTAGGTGGTAGGTCTTCTAGTGTGTCTAAATAAGGATGTGGTGATGTAGGGGTTTGTTGTGCTATAGGAGTACTTAGGTTGATTATTTATCCATAGATGTTGAATACAAAAAGTACGGTACTAATTCTTATGGTTCATTGGTTGCTACAACTAGTGGGTGAAGTGCTTGAAGTTTTGGGTATGTCTATGAGGCTTAGGGGCTGAGGTATAGGTTCGCCTTGAAAAGGGCACGTTTGATTTAAAGCATGCTCTTGGAAGTTCATGAGCAATACGCTTAATGATGCTAAAAGATGGAAGAGGGATAGTAGGTGTCAAAGAGGGATAAGTGGCACAGTGGGTTGTTTGTTTTGGATAAGTGTTTCAACATGTGTTGTTAAAATACTTGGGTGTTGATTTTTCGGATATGAATTTTAATGACTACAATCGTAAGTCGCATATACTTGAATATTTCGGATGAAATACTTAAGTTGTTAGTCCTAATTTGTTGAAATTATAAAGCTTAGATTGAACTCAAGGATAACAAGACTTGATAGTATGTTTTTAACATACGTGTGAGTTATGACTCTATGTAAATACTTATCATCTTGAAGGATGACACATTATTTTCATGTTAACCAAGTGAGGCAATACATGTAGATACAAAACAATATCTATAGTCATATGATAGACTTGTGCATGATATCTTTGCAGTGAAGGTGTGAAAATGATCATCTTGAATGTGTCGATTTATGGAACTGAGGATTCATGGATTTGATGTTAATCCATACAAAGATGGTAGTTTCTAATGAGATGGAAGTGTCTAAAATCATGTGAAACATCCTAAGTTAATCCATTGAGGATGTGTTGAGTGAGGTATGAAAGATATGCATTAACAACTATCCTAGAAACGAAGTTTGGTAAATTAGATTGCGGGATTTAGTAAAATTCAATAACTTACCTGTAGGATTCACGGCACCATTTCTTTACACAGCCGGAACCCTTAAATTGGTGCCGCCTGGTCCGCCTGTACAGGTATGGCGGAACCAAAATGCATAACAGACGGTACCATCATTTTGGTGCCGTCTGATCCGTGGACACCAGAAAAGTTCACAAACCCATTTTTTAGGTGACGGGGAGTTTTCCGAAACCTGAAATTTTGCTTAAAACATGTGACATTAATTACTTCTAGTTAGGAAAAGTCGATAACACATATACAAACATAGTGGAGCATAGACTTTGACCAAGGGCTAACGATTTTCACATAAAAGTGAAAATGGGTAAAATTTGATAACACACTTGTGCTATCCACCTGCATAAACCGGTTAGCATACAACATTGTTTTAAGTCATATTATCACCCTACAAAGAAAAAACAAATAAATTACATCATACAACATTGTTTTTGTCCTTGTACCAAACATTCTCTTAAAACTTCCATTTTTCAAAGTACTTGACTAATTTACTTAGTACTCATTGCTAAGTGAGTTATGGCATTTCATAAGTTATGCGAGATGTTAGTATAACCTATGCAAAAGAAGTGATCTAAGTCTATAAGTGATGGTAAAACAATTTTCCAACTAAGTGCACAAAATCTAGCAAATGTCCTATTGTGCATAAACAAGAAATCGTCAAGCAAGCGAATAAATAACATGGCAAGATTGACACTTATATTATGCAACAAACAAGTGAAAACAACAATTTGAAAATAAGCAAGCAACATATATGCAAACAACATAAATAAGTGGTCATTTAGCATAGTATGACAAGAAAAACACTTTTCGTCATTTAGCGTTTAAGTATGACGATGTATACCAAGCTTGATTAGTTTTCTTTAAACATATTACCAAATTAATTAGTTTCAAAATAAGTTGTATCAAAGTTCTAAGAATACCAACTTAAATTGTTTGATTCAAAATTTTGAGTTTTTATGTTAAAGCGAAACTTAATATTTTAGACATACTGTAGTGTTTGGTCTATTTTACTTATTTAAAATTAGACTCAGGCCATAAAAGTATTTTTAAGTGAAAGTAGACTCAATTCCCTTTAAAATGATAGGTGGCTCGACTCGTACGAACTTACGGTTAATTAGTTATGATTTTTTGAAGTTGCCCAAAAAACTGCATAATGTACAGACGGATTCCACGGAACCAAATAAAGGGATCCGCCCTTTATAAGTTTTGGTGTCGTGGTCCTCTGAGACAGATTCACCAAAACTAGTATTTGACATATAGAAAACGTGTGTGACTTACTAGATTTCATAGTAAACATATAATACACATATTTAACAACATATCTACTTATGTAACTTATCTTAAACATTTACGGAGGTGATTTTTCAACTAGTTTTATAGTTATCCCAAACACTCCTTTAAAATCATATTTCTTCATAAATTTTCTATAAGCACACAATACAATACTTACTAGTTCTTTCAACAATCTTTTATTTTATTTTATATATATTTTTTTAAGAAAACCTTCAAGTTTGTATACAAAGTTACATTTAACAATAAAATTTCTAAGTATAATTAGCAAAGCATTTTTCATATTATTTTTCGCTTCAATGGTAATTTGATACATGGATCGCACTCTATTTTAAAAACCATTTGTTTTGAAAATAAGAGCTACGTGGCTCTGGTACCAATTGTGGAAACGTAGAGGGGGGGGGGGGGGGTGAATACGTTACCGTTTAAAAACTTTAGATCTTTAGTATCAAATCGCTTATGAAGCTTGTTATAATATGAAAGTACCAATTATTGTTTGTGGCTAATATAAAGCATGGTAAACCAAGTTGTCACACAATCATGAACATCAAACCACATCACAAACAATAGTATAATGCAAGTATAAAAGTAAAGAGATAAAGAAAGGAAAGTGCAAACCGAACACGAGGATTTATAGTGGTTCGGTCACGGATCTCCTTTCCGCCCTACTCCACTCCCCGAGTACCCAACTCTAGAGTTACTTCACTAAATCAACAAGCTCCCTTCTCGGCGGAGAAAACCTTACAATCGTCGCTTACACTTTTTCCGGTACAAAGCTAAATACCGGGTTCTAGTTCGAGGTAGAACCAACCTAACGTCGCCTATACAATATTTCCGACACTAAGCTAGATGTCGAGTTCTTTTACAAGGGTACAACCACTCCCAATATGTTTTATGGCCCAACATAATAAACCTTGTGTTTTATGGCACAAACACATAAACCATCTAATCTAGTTTGGTGAAAGTGTTGTTATGATGCAATGATGTTTACACTAATGATCCATGACACAAATGTCTAATGGATATGAATAACTACTTCTAAATGAACTTCCATTGATAGGAAGCCTTCATGATGAAGATCACAAGTTCCCTAAACTTCTTGTGATAGATCTTCAACTTGTGGTGAGTGGGGATGGCTAGATCTCCAAGATTTCCTTGGTTGATCAAAGAGTATGCTTACAACAAAGATGAATGTTAGAAGCATTATGATCATGATCATTAGGGTGTTTAATGTATGTTACTACATTGTTAATGATTGATCTAAATGTATGCAAGAAGGTGGAGAAGATGTGATTTGAAGTGGTGAAGAAATGGGAAAACAATGGGCTTCTATTTATAGCCAAAAGTGGTCAGGAGCGTCCACGGACCAAGGAGCCCTTTAAAGGGTTCCGTCCTTTATGCAATTTGGTGCCGTGGGTGCCTGACAGAAAATCTAAAAAATCTTTCTTCAAATCTTTCCAAGATATTACCAAAACTTACTAAGATCACATTTGATATATTGAGTGTCAATCTAACCAAAATATTCAAGTGATCTTTCAAGGATTTCAAAGATGATGCATGACATGATGTAACATGTATTTCCATTTTTAGATTAAAAAGTTTATCAAGGTAAACTTGTAAAATGTATTATGTAACTAGTTAATAAAATGTCTAGTTACCTTTTGAAATACTTGTGAATGCAACATGTAAAATGAGGTTCGAAATAGAATGATTAACCTATTAAAATACTTAGTGACTCTAAATGTATTTTAAACATTCTAAATGATTTGTTAATGGGTTTGATCATAATGCCACATAACAAACATGTACGAACCTGTGTTGTAACATACGAGGACTTGAGACATCGAGAGGTGTTGAATGTATGTTGAGACAAAGTGTGATTACAAGTAACTTGTACATTTTACGTTATGTATTACAAGTTACATGTTTGTCATCAATCAAAACAAACGAGACTGTATAGATTAAATATCGTAATATTTGCACTAACACAGTTCTTCTGGAGTCAAACATCTTATACCAATCCGGTGGATCAACTCAGTAAACCTAACAGGAGCTAAGGCTTTGGTGAGAAGATCCGCCAGTTGGTGTTCAGTACCCACAAAATATAATTCAACAGTACCCTTTTCCACATTCTCCTTTATGAAATGATATCGAAGATCGATGTGCTTGGACTTCGAATGTTGTACGGAGTTGCACGAGATCGCAATAGCACTTCGATTGTCGCAGTACATTGGGATTCTGTCAAATATGTAACCATAGTCTTTGAGTTGTGTTCTCATCCAGATGACTTGAGCACAACACGCTAACATGGCTACATATTCTGCTTCGGTTGAGGACATCGATGTATAATCCTGCTTCTTCGATTGCCATGACACCAATTTATCACCAAGGAATTGCAAAGCACCTAAAGTACTTTTCCGAGAATCTAAGAAACCTGCGTGATCAGCGTCTGAAAAAGCTATTAGTTCAAAACCAGAATCCTTCGGATACCAGATCCCCAAATTAATGGTTCCCTTGATGTATTGGAGGATTCTTTTAGCCTCAGAGAGGTGAGTTTCAGTTGGTCGCGACTGATAGCGGGAGCAAAGATATACAGCAAATACAATGTCAGGTCTACTAGCTGTTAGATACATGAGAGACCCAATAATACTTCAGTATTTGGTAGGGTCAACAATTTCTGATGCAAATCAGCGTCCAGTTTCTTGGTATGTGTCATAGGTGTGGCATAGGTATCACAGCTTTGCATTCCATATTTGTTTAAAATTTCAAGAGCATATTTGGACTGACTTAGGAAAATACCACGGGGTGATTGATGAACTTGCAGTCCTAGAAAGAACGTAAGTTCACCCATCATGGACATTTCAAAATGTTTTTTCATAAGTTTTTAAAATTTGTTAGAGTACTTTTTATGTGTTGACCCAAAAATGATGTCATCCACATAGATTTGAACGATTAAAATGTGAGCCCCGTGATATTGAATGAAAAGTGTTGGGTCGACCGATCCTTTAGTGCAATTATTGGCAATGAGAAAGGATGATAACTTATCATACCACACCCGAGGGGCTTGTTTGAGACCGTATAGAGCCTTTTTCAGTTTGAAGACGTGATTCGGGAACTTTGGATCAATAAATCCTTCTGGCTGACTAACATATACCGTTTCCTTTAGTTGACCATTTAGAAAAGCGGTTTTGACATCCATCTGATAGACCGTGATGTGCATGTGAGTCGCGAATGCCAGAAAAATCCGTACAGCCTCAAGTCTAGCAACCGGTGCGAATGATTCATCGAAGTCAATCCCCTTTTCTTGTCTATAACCCTTAGCCACCAGACGTGACTTATTTCTGATAACCGTACCTTCAGCATCCAACTTGTTTTTCCAAATCCATTTAAGACCAATAACATAGACCCCTGTTGGTTTTTCAACCAATTCTCATACTTCAAGACGTTTAAACTGATTAAGTTCTTCTTGCATGGATTCAATCCAGTTGTCATAAGTCATTGCTTCTTTAATGTTTTTGGGTTCAGATTGGCAAACGGTAAGTGCATAAATGCAATGTTCACCATCAATCTGAAGGCGTTGTCTAGTTACTACTGGTTGATTCGGGTTTCCAATGATGTTCACAAGAGGATGGTCTTTAGTCCAACGATGTGTGGAAGGTTGATGTTGATATACATTGTGTATATTAGGAGGATTCAAATGGCTTGTGGATGATTCCGCAACATCAGAAGTGGCAGTTTCATTAGCAAAAGGATTAAAGAACGCATTTGAATCATAATCTGCAGGTGTAGGTATGTCTTGGTTCAGAAAATCATCAGCTGGTTCAGCGTCATTGGATGCGGTTTGTTCAGTTGTTATTGTAGAATCAATTAGAGGTGCTTCGTCAACAGTTGTTGTTGTTTCAGGTGTATCAGGATTTGGAGTATGATCAGGTTGAGCAGCGGAAACATTTGATACATCTGGAGCACGTTGATCAATCTCATCACTAAACAGAGGAGCAAATAGCTGTTCCATTTGACGACGAGTAAGCTGTAGGCTTGGTTCAGTTGATGATGGGGTTTGGGGGAAGTTTAGACGGTTATGTCTGGGTTCCAAGCTATTTTGCTTAGAAGCCATATCTGTAAGCTCATCGAAATTGGCATGAATCGTTTCCATAATCTTCCTTGTACGACGATTCCAGATCCGGTATCCTTTAGAGTTTTCACAGTATCCAACAAAGACTCCAATGTTAGCTTTAGCCTTGAGCTTTCCAAAGTTATCACTATCATTATTCGGGTAACAAAGAGAACCAAATACATGAAAGTGTTTGAGATTTTGTTTGTGGTTATGGATAAGCTCATAAGGTGTTTTGTTGTGGCGTTTGGTAATCATTGAACGGTTCTGAGTGTAGCATGCAGTTGACACGGCTTTAGCCCACAAGTAATCTGGAAGTTTTGCATTTATCAACATCGTTCTTGCAGCTTACACTAACGTATGTTTCGTCTTTCAACAACTCCGTTTTGTTCTGGTGTTCGTGCAATTGATGTTTGATGCTCAATTCCCACTTTCTCATAGTATTCACGAAGAGTTTGATTCACAAATTCAGTTCCTTTGTTTGTTCAGATCTGTCTGATAGTGTTTCAGAGCTGAACTTGAATTTTCATGAGAAAGGTGATAATCATCTGTGGAGCTTGATCTTTACTTCGAAGAAAATAAACCCAAGTCCATCTTGAGTAGTCATCGATAATTACCAAAATGTAGCGTTTGCCATTAATCGTCTGCACACGCATCGGGCCACATAAATCCATGTGAAGAAGATGAAGCACATGCTGAGAGATGTGTTCCACCTTTGAAGGAAAGTAAGCACGAGTGCTTTTCCCTTGTTCACAAGCTAAGCATAGATGATCTTTAGAATACCGAAATCTTGGGAGACCTTCAACAAGTTTGAAACGTGCAAGATTGGTTATGGTTTGAAAGTTTAAGTGTGAAAGACGACGGTGCCATAGCCAGGATTTTGTAGATGTTGCCTTAGAAAGTAGACAGATGGGAGATGAAGCAATCATGTCTTGCATTGAGATTGTGTAAAGACTTGATGTGCGGTTTCCAAACATAAGATCGTTTCCTTGTAGATCACGAATGAAACAAGTTTTCTCCCTAAAAGCAACTTCCAAATCTCCATCACAAAATTGACCGACTGAAAATAGATTGTGACCGAGACCTTCCACATAATAAACTCTGCTAATTTTGATGTTCCCATTGATGTAATCTCCGTAGCCCATGATAGCTGCGAAGTGATCATTCCCAAACCTGACAATGCCAATGAACTTTGAAACAAAGTTTGATAACAGTTTGAGATTGCCTGTCATGTGTCGGGAACATCCGCTATCAACAATCTAGAGGATGATCTGTATCACCTGCATTACACACAGACGAAACAGGTGGAATAGAAGTAGAGGTGGAACCCGAAGAGTTAGAGGGTTCCGTTACAGTTACAGTAGACACACACATGTTAATGATTTTGGGAATCCATTTAAAACCTGGTATGTTCTGTAACCATCTCTGCCAAGTCCAACTAGTCTTAGCTTTGGTCTTAGTGAATGCACTAGGTGATATTCTCTTCCTAGGATATGAAGTGGGTTCTATGGGTACATCAAGGGTCGTAGCAAAAACATTAGTAGGCAGTTTACCTAGCACAGACTTAGAAGCATTAGTGGGCCTAGAGGTATTCCGTTTTCTATTGTTCCGCTTACGAGATTAGATAGCATTAGCAACACATTTGTCATGACAACCAGAAAACATGCTTTTACGACTACCAACACAAGATGCTTCAAACAAAACATTCAAAGTACTTAAAGGTTTAGCATTCGTTACATCACTTTGGCTATTACATTTGTCTAACGCAATGTCTAAAGTGGGTGCAACTTGAGTTTTATTCAAAGTCCTATGGTGTTCTTCTACTTCAGAGGTCTTTATTGTTCTTCTCTTACGTTGCAACTTCCTATTCTTCCTGGATTTGCTCTTAAACTGTGAAGTGCTAACGTTGGGAAAAGAGGCAACTATTCCTGTTTCAGTGGAAGGAAGCACATTAGTATCTTGTGGTTTGTCATTACGCATTCTAGTGTCCATTTTAAGCAATCATGGGGCAAGTACATGTGTGTTACTAATCTTATCTTGTTCAACTTTCACCAACTCCACTTTTAAGTCATGGATAGTGTGTAACAAATCTTGATTTTCAGAGCGAGTGTTTCCATTATTTCGTAAAACTTCTTTGGAATTGATAAGGTTTTAAAATGTACCTTTTTGAGGGGTCGTTTAAGCTCTTATTTGATCACTTTTGTATCCGTTATTACTTAATATCATTCCTTTTCACTTTTTAGGTCTCTTGAAGGCAAATTGCTAGAATGGCACTTATTTGGACGAAAAGGCGCGGATATACGAAGAAAATAGCCAAAGTCAAGAATCGAGACACTCAAGCTGCTGGAACACAAGGGGACGGCGTCAGGTGTTATCTGCGACGCCGTCGGAGCACATGTTGTGACGATACAGTAGCCAAATTGCTTATTTTCAAGTGACGGGTCAGGCTTTAAAAGAGTAGGTCGTCGCAACTCAGACGGCCTAGATTTTATCCAGACAGCGTCAGAGGCTGAAGAGGGCGGCGTCACATACATAAGGTGACGCCGTCGCAAGACTAACGTGGCCAAGACTAAACCCTAATGACGGCGACCCGACGGCGTCACAAATTAGAGGGTGACGCCGTCGCGAATGTAATCTTATATATAGAATCCGAATTTTATAGTTTTCAGTGTGTAGTCTTTTGGAGTAAAAACCTAAACCGAACCAAGGCTATCTTGTACAGTATTTTATGGTTCCAAACCCTATCTTATACCAAGATAAGTGTTTTACTTCATTAATTCAATTATGTCTTCAATTATTTGTGTGTATGCTTGCATGTTCTCCATGTCCGGCTAATTTACTTGTGTGTTTGCTTAGGGAATATGAAACTTAACTATTGAATATTGATTGGTTGTCTCTTATCTTAATTGTTAATGATCTAGTAATGCGATAGGTCATTCGTTGTATAGTTAATGCTTGATTAATCTTTGTGAACCTTAGACTATAACACCTAGAGTAGTTGTAGGCTAAACCATCCAAAGAGTACCTTAGAGTTAGAGTTTATAAATCCTAGAGATTTTGTAGACGAGACCCTTTGGTAGTTTCAAAGATTTAGGGATAAACGCATACCCTACGACCTTAGACACACAACGCAATTAAGAATAAGGACGTGACAATTCAACCATCAATAGGATATAATTAAGGAGTAATAAAACCTAAGTAAACACATCTTTAAATCATCATACGAGCACACAATAATTAGACATAGACTACCCCCACCTTAGTTAATTAGATAATTTGATAGTAGAGTAATCGGTAGAAATACCAACCCCCCAAATCTAAACCCCGAGATTCGTACTTTTCCATTTCCTAAAAAACATAAAAAGATAAAAAATAATCTTCCTCAACCCCAACCTTAGCGTAGTAACTTCTCACTAGCATTCCTATTCCCCTAGAGAACGATATCAATTCCCGTGGCTTACCCTAATACTACACTACAACGATTAGGTTCACTGCCTAGGGTGTTGAAAAACTTGCTCGACGAAAAGGAAGTTCCTTTGACCCCGAACGCGCTGCGTAAGCGTATCAAGTTTTTGGCGCCACTGCCGGGGAATAGAATAGCTAGTTAGTAGTCCACCTCGTTTAGGTTTCTTTACTTGATTCCTATCAAGTAAATGTTTTATCAATTTTAGCTTCCTCGTAGTCTATCCCCCTTCTTCGTGACCTTTATTCGTAAAACCCATCACTCACCATGATACATGTCTTCCGCCGAAGATTCTTCACACTACCCGTTCCCAATTCCGAAATTGAGAATGCAATCCCACAAAACCCTTCACCCGTTCACCATTTTGGAAATCACCTAGGGCATAATGAGATAAATTGGCAACAACAAAGTCCTTTCTATGACTCAGATTCCGATGAGGAATTTGATTACGGTGAAGCACTTGACAACAGGGAGGTCATTGATGAAGTTAGTTTTGAAATGGAAGAAGACCCCTCCCAATGTTTTGACCCTAGGTGTAGAATTGAGAAAGATGTTCCCTTTAACATGCAATTCCCTTGCAAAATAGGATTAGAAGGGTTTGATGCTTACTTGAATTCATTCTTGCCTTTGAACTTAATCTCAAGGGACCTATACAATAAAATCAAGATCAATGAGTTAACTTATCAAGGGAACAATGTTGTTGAAGCAGTCACTCATTTGCACATGTTTGTTGGAAGTTTTGCTTATTTGGTAGAGTTCATGGTCTTAGAAGACTTAGGAGAATTTATTGATAAGGACCTCACTCAAGTAATTTTTGGAAAACCTTTCAAAAGAATGACTAGGTTGAATGAACGGATGATTGATGGTCTAATTACATTCTCTGATGAAGTTGAAGACTTTATCTACCAAATGCCACGTGCTCATCCTAGGTTTAAACACAAGGATATTGAGGCATGTAATAGAATGAGCCCTATTCCATTGCTTAGTGAAAGGGATAAGCAAAGTGGACTTAGGTACCCATATGACAAAACTAAGAGGTATTACAAAAAATGCCTAGAGTTTGGAGATGATTACAAAAAGAATGAGAGAACATTGGAATGGCTTAAGTATGAGCACGTAAGCGTGCACGAGACCACATAGGAGCACGACTACGAGTCTAGCTACAAGACTCATAAATAAAGAAAAGCGCTTCGTGGGAGGCAACCCATGCTTAATTGTTTGCTTGTTTGTGTCATATATCTTTTATTGATTGTTTATTCTCATGTTTAAATTTGTATAAATGCTTTATTTTGTTTTTAACCTCGTCTTAATCACATATAAAGGTATTTTACATAAAGGATAAGTGTAGGGAGGATTACACACGTTTTCAAAAGAAACGTAAACATGAGAATTTCAATTAATTAAAAGATATACATGTGTGTTTGTTCAAGTCAAATGCTTGTATCGAGTCATAATGGATGTTTTGCAGAAAATTTTTCCAGATTTTAAAGATGTAAATTTTCCAGAATTTTTTCCAGAAAATCGCATACCAGTTTTTGTCAGGATAACCTGACGGCGTCAGGATCGCAACCTGACGGCGCCAGGAAGGAGTAAAAAAAACTGATTATTTTTTTCTCGTTTTCTGAGCTACTTATAAATTTTGGAATTTTCCAAGTCTTAATTTTCCAGAAATTCTGTAAACATCCATTCCACAAGCATTATATCCTAGTAGAGTCTTATATATATTATTACCGCCGATTTTACGCGAAGGTTTCGTTTGTTTTCTTCAAGTGTGCAGGTTTTATTTATCGAGAAGAAGATACATAAGGTTGGAAGGAGCTTTTCACGCATACATTCTTCTTGGAAAAGATTTAACCAACACTTCACACACGGATCCTACCGAGCTAATCGGGGGAGTATAAGTTTCTTTCATTTTTTTTATTACCTTCCATTATCATAACTGTGATACTTTCGGGGAACATTGGGGACAATGTTCAGTTTAAGTGTAGGGAGGGAAAATAAAAAGGGAACTTTGAAACTATGTTTATCCTTGATTATTTGCTTTGTCCAATTGTATTTGTGTAATAAACCATGAGAAAATGTCGGTTAGGGTAATTTTGGCACCAAATTTAAAATTTTTCATGACATATAGGAGTAGGCCATTAGTCTTAACAAAAGCGTCTCACGGATAGGAAGTTACATGACTAGCACAAAAACCCTTTACCACCTAAATTCCACCCAAAATGTGAGGATCACCCTTAGATTAGTAGAAATTAAAGCATTCATCTTTAATGCTTAGTGTGTGAACCGGAAGTATAATAGATTCTAGAACTTGTTTTGTGATGCATCCCGAGATCGCTAGTAAGACTACACTTGTGTAGTTAGGAATAACTAAATGATAAGAGACATTAGGATAACCCTTGTTTGATACCCGTAATATAATTACTTCTTCCACATCGGTTGAGTAATTCCCCCACACCTTTACGTTGTACTCATCTTTAGTACACGATACCCCTAGTTAACCCCTCATAGCCTATCCTTTTTTCGGTTCTCATGATGTTTCGGTTTTCCGGAATATCAATGAAGAGCATTGTTTACACCCCACCCCCAAATGTACACCCAAATCGCCTTAGCCTACCTTGTATGCAATCACTTTTAGTGCATTATTGTTATCACCCTAAAAACCCTTAGTTCAATTATCTAGTTGCTTGCATAAGTTGTTAAGTCGAGTCATATCCTTTGTATACAGTTTTGGGACGATTGGGACTCATGGGAAAAGTTAAAGTTTATGAAATGACGGGAAGGGAACGTTAAATTCAAATTCCCTTTATTTGCGTAATAATGTACTCCAAGTGTTTTGATCTTTTCAATTCGGGTCAAATTAGTGTTAGAGTAATAAAAACTCAAGTGTAGGGATGTGCCTATAAATCCCTATCATTTTGATGTTACCGTATTGGATGGTAGAGTAAAAGTGTATGAAAAAAAATCGAAAAAAAAAGAGAAAAAGAGAAAAAGAAAAAAATAGAGTGTTGAAAAAAAAAAAAAAAAAAAAAAAAACGGGCTACCATCCTACATCTATCCTTTAAATTTATGTTTGTTTGTTTTAGTTATCTAGAGTTTAGAGTGTCGAGTCTTGGCCTAGAACCGCCATTCTTCGTATGCTTGTAACATAAAGATTTTTGACTTGCCACCACTAAATAGCCTATCCCACCAAACCCTTTGTTTCCCTACCGTAAGCCTAACATTACAACCCTTTAAAAGACCTCTTTGATAGTCTTTCCTAGGTGCTTACGCCAAAGCGATGGAGGTTTGATCTATTCTCAAGCCTATGGTAATCTATGTACTAGGACTGGTTAATGAGTGTTTATCATCCATTTCCAACTTGTTATATTTCATATACACCCGAGAGATGTGAGTACCCAAACACCCCATGTGAGGTGCTAGTATGTAATTTCCGTGCTTGTTATGAATTTTGCGGGGCTTATATGTGTTGTGGATTGTTCTAAACCAATGCTTCATGACCCCTGACTTATAAATTAATTAGCTAAAAGCACATTTGCTTGAGGACAAGCAAATACCAAGTGTAGGGATATTTCATAAGGTTTTAAAATGTACCTTTTTGAGGGGTCGTTTAAGCCCTTATTTGATCACTTTTGTATCCGTTATTACTTAATATCGTTCATTTTCACTTTTTAGGTCTCTTGAAGGCAAATTGATGGAATGGCACTTATTTGGATGAAAAGGTGCGGATATACGAAGAAAATGGCCAAAGTCAAGAATCGAGACACTCAAGTTGCTGGAACACACGGGGACGGCGTCAGGTGTTATCTGCCACGCCGTCGGAGCACATGTTGTGACGATACAGTAGCCAAATTGCTTATTTTCAAGTGATGGTGTCAGGCTT
Source organism: Chrysanthemum seticuspe (assembly GCA_019973895.1). Lineage (NCBI taxonomy): Eukaryota > Viridiplantae > Streptophyta > Magnoliopsida > Asterales > Asteraceae > Chrysanthemum > Chrysanthemum seticuspe. The sequence continues at coordinate 70,452,216 of BPTQ01000005.1, forward strand.
TAAAAGAGTAGGTCGTCGCAACTCAGACGGCCTAGATTTGATCCATACGGCGTCAGAGGCTGAAGAGGACGGCGTCACAAGCATAAGGTGACGCCGTCGCAAGACTAACGTGGCCAAGACGAAACCCTAATGACGGCGACCCGACAGCGTCACAAATTAGAGGGTGACGCCGTCGCGAATGTAATCTTATATATAGAATCCGAATTTTATAGTTTTCAGTGTGTAGTCTTTTGGAGTAAAAACCTAAACCGAACCAAGGCTGTCTTGTACAGTATTTTAGGGTTCCAAACCCTATCTTACACCAAGATAAGTGTTTTACTTCATTAATTCAATTATGTCTTCAATTATTTGTGTGTATGCTTGCATGTTCTCAATGTCCGGCTAATTTACTTGTGTGTTTGCTTAGGGAATATGAAACTTAACTATTGAATATTGATTGGTTGTCTCTTATCTTAATTTTTAATGATCTAGTAATGCGATAGGTCATTCGTTGTGTAGTTAATGCTTGATTAATCTTTGTGAACCTTAGACTATAACACCTAGAGTAGTTGTAGGTTAAACCATCCAAAGAGTACCTTAGAGTTAGAGTTTATAAATCCTAGAGATTTTGTAGACGAGACCCTTTGGTAGTTTCAAAGAGTTAGGGATAAATGCATACCCTACGACCTTAGACACACAACGCAATTAAGAATAAGGACGTGACAATTCAACCATCAATAGGAGATAATTAAAGAGTAATAAAACCTAAGTAAACACATCTTTAAATTATCATACGAGCACACAATAATTAGACATAGACTACCCCCACCTTAGTTAATTAGAAATTTGATGGTAGAGTAATCGGTAGAAATACCAACCCCCTAAATCTAAACCCCGAGATTCGTACTTTTCCATTTTCTAAAAAACATAAAAAGATAAAAAATAATCTTCCTCAACCCCAACCTTAGCGTAGTAACTTCTCACTAGCATTCCTATTCCCATAGAGAACGATATCAATTCCCGTGGCTTACCCTAATACTACACTACAACGATTAGGTTCACTGCCTAGGGTGTTGAAAAACTTGCTCGACGAAAAGGAAGTTCCTTTGACCCCGAACGCGCTGCGTAAGCGTATCAGGTATATGCAAGATGATCATCCAGTTGTTCTATTTTTGGATTAAGAGATTTTGAACGCAACTGGTTGATCTTGTTTTGCAAAGCAAGTTCACGATTTTGACACCATTGAAGACGGCGTTTTGCATTGGAAAGCTCATTTAACAATCGCTCATTTTCAATTTTTAAAGACTTGATTTGTGACACATTATCGGTATTCTCAACATTATCAACAGAATCAATAGCGATATAATCAAATGCATATGCAACGGAATGTAGTAACACAACATTTATGGTATCAGCACATATAACATCTTCCAAGAGTCGGTCAACATGATTTCGTAACATTTTATTTTTATGTTTGGTATTTGAAATCGATGTTTCAGTTTGCTCAAAAACTTTTTTCATAAGACCAATCTCCTTCTGAAGATCTCGTTCCCAATATATTGCACACATTTTTAGATTTCGGACATGTGGTAAAAGCCCTTTCTGAAAAATTATCCTTTGTTGTCGCGCAAATGGCGATTGAAAATGTTCAACTTTGATTTCAGAATTAACTTCAATTGCATGTTCCAAAAGTTTGATATCAGACATGAACGTGTCAAAGTATTTTAGAACCTGACATCATTCAGCTAATGGCTTTATTTCACTAAAAGAAGGTAAAGGACCATTAATTTGTGCAACATTGGGTTGGGAACCAACATTGTGCAACATTGGTGTGACAACCCAAGGTGTGTTAGAATTATCCTGTTGTGTGACAAAAGTTATGGCTTTTGAATAGTTAAATGGTTTGCAATAAACAACATTTTCCAATTTTGACCGACTCTCGTCTTCTGCATCTAATTCCTCCAAATGATTATATTCAACAACACTCATGATGGAGTTATCAATTCTATGTTCTGCACTGTAAACTTGAGGATTTGGTTTGAATGCTCTATTTGAAAAACGTGGTTTGTAATTAGCAAGAATTGGTCCATATCCATTAGGATTTGGTTTAAAAGAAAACTTTTGAATTATTGTGATTGACTCACCATGTTTGTAAACAACATTTTGAAACTCTTTGATTTTGTTTTGTAAGTCGACAATTTCCTCAAGATAGTCATCTATTTGTTTCTTCGAATGCTTTTTGTACTCACAAAACTGTTTTTGACAAGTTAACAACTCAGACTTGGCTTTTTGAGTTTCCGATGTGAGAGCGTTAAGTTGTTGTTTATGATCATATTTCAATTGTTCTATTTGAGACAACAAAGCATTCTTGGATGCAACTAGATCACATATCTGTTTTTCCAAAGATTTTTCATTTTGGTAAGATTTAGCAAATGCGACTTCAAAACCTTTTTCACGTTTCTCTTTAGTTTGAAAAATGTTGAGTTGGAACTTATAGCATTCATTATCCTTAGTCAACAGTGCAATTTTATCTTGCAATTTCTTATTGATGTCACTGCACTTTTCCAGTTGAGATTTGTTGGTCTGAATTAATTTGGTCATGAGTTCAAGATCTGGATTAGACAAAGGTTCATCTTGTTCAACTTGAATCTCAACATGATCATTATTTAGATCATCAAATATGACCACGGAGTCAACTTGATTATCAATATTAACCATAAGGTCATCTTGATCGTCAAATATAACTACGGGATCCATTTGATTATCATCGGAATGAGATGTAGAAGATTCAAGTTGAACACTCTGAGCCTCGTCGGTTGCAGATGTTGGCGGAGATATCAGATCATTAATGAGAATGTTTTGATCTGGTACCTGAGACAAGTCGTCAGTGTCATACACTGGGCATGTGTCACTCATGTGGAGCTCTTGCATGTTTTCCATTAACATCACAGCTGCATTAGCCTGCAAGTCTTCCATGTCATCATCAGAATCTGCATTAGCCATGAAGCTTTTTTCCTTGTTGGTAAGAGTTCCACCAGCTTCATCCTTGAGAGCCAAGATGACCCTTCTCATTACAGTTATAGCATCGGAGACCATTAACCCCAGTCTGAGCATTTCCCTGATCAACCACTTGAACCCGTTGTTGTGGAGCACCCATGTTATTCCTTCCATTAACATGAAGCCCTTAACCACTACTCATCTGACAACCATTTCCACGATTTTGAACCTCAACCCTTCCATTGTTAACAACAACTTGATTTCTTGTGTTTGATGAGGTACGAATGCGATTATTGGATTTGTTAGCAAATCGACCGAAGGCTTTTGAAATCATTACAAATCCTTGATTCATTGCATCAAAGGCTTCTGCATCCTCATTTGATTCACTGTAGAGTGCCTGATCGTTGTTGTTGTTGTATGGAACCAATTGAGTTTCTTGTGATTGTTGTTGTGAAGGATCATATGGTGTAATCTGAACAGTTGATTGTGGAGGGTTTGTGAAGGTTGTTGGCAAGGTCGGGAATTGAGGATAACATGCTTGAGCCCACAAAGCAAGAGTTTGATTATCCGGGAGTGAAGGCGAAGCAGGGACCCCACGGATGATTCTTTCTTTGTCAACTTCTTTTTGGTGGTGCTTCAAATAGTCATACAACAATCCGTATGTAGCTTGATGAAGATTCTTCGCTTGACTGATGAAGATAACATACTTCTCCCAATCAGGACCAAGACAGCTCAGGAACTTTGTGTTGATTGTTATCCTTGGCATAATGATATTATGTTTATCCAAGTCATTGATGATGTCTGAGAATCGATGATGATATGACTCTAATGTCTCCACTGGTTCAATCATGAAGTGTTCATATACTAAGTAGATTTTGGATTCCAAATCTTCTTGATTGAGTTTAGTGCCTTCCATTAGAAGATGAATGTGCTCCCACATTGCTTTAGCAGTCTTCTGAGCATCAACACTACAAAGAATCGGATTAGGTAATCCCAAAAGGATATATTGCATTGCAATTTCATCAGCTTCTAAGTGAAGAAGTTGGTCAGTAGTAAGTTGATCAAGACCGAAAATGTTGGTAACATCATCTCTTGGTGGATTTGCATTTGGATCTCCGGGTACAGTGAGAGTAGGCATCTGAAAAGGACCTTCAAGGATGACCTTCTTCAAAAACTTTCCATGTGGCTTCTTTAGATCACAAAACCTAAAGAACCTTATCACCCATTGATCGTAGTTTCCAGGAGTGAGCATTGGAAGTCTGTCAAGGGATCCAGCTTCATTAATGGATTGTTGGCCACTTAAAGCTTCACACATCTTTGCAAACCAAGAGGGTTCTTTTGGTGTTGTAACATTCATAGCATACTTGGCGGGATACTGATTTTGAAAGTATGTATAATGTTGTACTTGTTGACGAGGGTTGGTGGAACCATTTGTGGTGGAAGAGGGTTTGCTCCTTGAGGAAAGTGTTGAAATTGTTGTTGAAATTGTTGCAATTTTTGTGGAGATGGTGGAGGATATTGTTGATAGAATTGTTGTTGTTGAGGATACTCATAAGGGAAGTAGCTAGAGTATGGTGGTTGAGACATCTTGAAACTTGTGTTGATGATAGATCTTTGTAGTCGAATGAAACTTAGAGTTTGTTGATGAAGTAACCTTATGCGTAGAAACCAGCTAAGGCGTAGAGATAACCTTACGCGTAATAACTACCTTACGCGTATACAAGAGCTTACGCGTAGTGAAAGCTTACGCGTAGACTTGAGAAAAACTTAGCTTAGGCGTAAACCAAAGACTTAGGAGTAGAAACCTTATGCGTAATACTTCCTTAGGCGTAAGACTAGCTTAGGCGTAGGAAAGGCTTAGGCGTAAGAGTATTCTACGCGTAAGTATGTAGCTTAGGCGTAAAACTAGGGTTTTGCCCAAAAATCCTTTACACTTATACCAGTGTAAAAGATATCCAAAGTCGAAATGTTTTCAGGCTTATCCAAGCAAGAAAACACTGAGTAAACCAACAGCACTGAAGATAAAGTGATAAAACTCTTACGCGTAACTTCTGCTTATGCGTAGACTTTGAGCTTACGAGTAAAACTAGGGTTTTACTACGAGTAGAAAGTACAACCTATCACCAAAACTGATTTTTATGCTCAAAAGTGTTTAGAAACCTGATTTTAATGATGAAATGTCTTCAATATCACCAAAATAACAAGAAAGTTTGAAACTTGATGAACCAAAATAAATTTCACCCTTACTCGTAGACAGAACCACACGAACAAAACCAATCTTTAAAACTATGCTACACACGTAAAGTTTGAAACTTGATGCTAAAAACTTTAACTTTAACACTAAATAAACCTTAAACCAGAAGAATCTTGAGTTTTTAAGTGTAAAAAGTAAAGCTTTAAACGTATGAAAGATTTAGAGCACAAAACCCACGCATATAACAAAAGAGTTCAAAAACAAATATGTTTCACCCAACTAGATGGAGATTGATACCACTGTTAGGTCACCATATTGTAACACAAGCATCAATAAGTAAGAAATATAGATGAGATGATCGGTTGAACACAAAACACACACACGATAAGACAATAGTGAAAGGTTATGCGTAGGTGTAATATGAAAGTGAACAACCAACCATCAAATGAAGGTTTACAAAGGTATTTATAGGGGAAGGGACTAGGGAAACACTACAAGTTCCCATCCTTCCTTATTGGACATGGGCCAACGCTTATGGGCTTTCTACATAAGCCTTGCCATTAAAACAAACATAAAATCCTAATTAAGCAACCTATTACATTGATTACTAACACTTGAAATATAGTTTAGGAGTGATTCCAACACATATAATCACTAATCATTGAATCGATCCAACATTTATCATAAAACGTTCAAATTCACACCAAAATCATGTCTTACACTCCTGATTTAGTGATTTCAGAAATACTCAAATTGTATGATGTTGTAGACAACCATGAGAATATTTGCTACACTGAATAGTTAAAGATGATTGAATCAATCAATGAGGATGTGAGATCTCCGTGTTCAGACTCTGAAGAGAGAGAAATGCACAAGTCAAGGTTACAGAATGCTCTTTCAAAGGAAAGTTGCATTGAACCTTATCGACTACTTCATTCACACCTCATGTTACTTCAAACTGGAAACAAATTCACTATGGGAATAGAACGAGCAGCTATTGCACTTTTTCGTCAAGAATTATCAACGCTCACGAGCACAATGTTCCTAAACTTGGGACAACTTGAACAACAACTTGATAGAGAAAAGTTTCAAGAATCCAGTTCTAAAGCTGCACTTCAGGTGATCAACAAACATTTTCAGTCATTTGTCAATAGGGAATACACTTCGGATTATGATTCTCATATGACTAAAATGTGCTTCAAGAATCACACCGGAATGGAAGCAATATGTTTATAGAAACATTAATCCAATTCTTGGATACTGTTAAGAATTATATTGAGGAAAGGGCACAGAATGATGAAAAATTGGATGAGTGTCGGGTGCAGTTGAGAGATAGTTGTGATGAGTCGGGTAATGTATCAGTTGAAGGATCGGATGTTGCTGAATGCAGATTATCAGAGACATCAAAGATTGATGTAACCAGCTGTTGAGTAACTCCTGTCACACAAGAAGTGGCTGCCGAAATCAGAATGGTGAATGATATTGCATCAGGTGCTGAAGTATTGGTAACTGTCCAAAATGATGCATCTGAAAATACTCTTGTGCAAACTGATCATATCACAGAACATGATCTTGATAAATGTTCTGTAACTGAAGCTGAGTCTGAAATAAAGTATTTCAAAACTAATGATATGGTAGATAAGATAACATTTGATGAACTTTCAAACAAATTCTTAAAACTTGAAAAACATTGCCTTTCACTTGATGTTGCAATACAAAGAAAAGAAGAGAGTTTTCAAACTGTGAAACCATGCAAAAATACGGAATTTTGTGAATTTTTTGAAACAAATGATTTAAAAGCTCAACTTCAGGTCAAAAACTCGACAATCTGCAATTTGAAGAAACTTAATTCTGATATGCAAGTGAAAAGTAATTTGGTTGCAAGTAATTATGATAATAATGCTACTGATGATATTAAAACGAGAAATGATGAATTAGCAATTTGTGTGGCCAAATTACTAAAAGAAAATGAGACTTTGAGAAATCATCACATAGAACTAAGTGACTCTGTCAAAGAAGCTAGAAATAACTCATTAGAACAAACAAACTCTTTGATAGCAAAAATTGATGAACTCAAAGCTCAACTTCAGGATAAGAGTTTCGCGATAGTTGCCTTAAAGAATGAGCTTAGAAAAACTGTAGGGAAAAGTGTGAACACTAACTTTACAAAACCATCAACCTTGGGGAATCCAGTTTCTCATCCCATTAGAAACAGGCCCATTGTTAGGTAGCCTACTGCATTTATATCTGAAAGAACAAAACCTTTAAAGACAAGGCATGCCTCCAAGTTGATGAGAACAATTTTTTGTCAAAACCAGTCACTTCACAACCTAATCCTACTACAATGAAGGATAATGCTCAGGCTAAAGCTCAATCTTCTAAGAATAGGAATGCAAGAAGACCCTCTAGTGCACTAAAGAAGTCTGAAAATGCTAACCCCTCTCCTAAGAAAAGAATTAATGACAAAGCTTCAAAAATTAAGAATATGAAAAAGGTTACATCTTCCACTGTGTCTAAGAAATCAAACACTCCTAGATCTTGCCTTAAGTGGATACCGACTGGTAGAATGTTTAAGAATGTTGGATTCACATGGATTCCCATCAGAATTCTGACCACCAAAGGCAACACTAAGGTTGACTCTGAAACTCCCAAAAGTCTGGATAATGTTGCTACTAACCCATTTAAATGCACACCTTCTTGTGTTGTTAGTGCAGGTACTCCTCATTCTTTTGCAGGTACAATGCTTCACTCAATCAAGAAAAGACTCATGGTCTGGGTTTCAAAGGAAAAGAAGCCTCCTCTTTCAGGAGCTCCAGCATGTCAGAATTGATTAGCATGTACTAAGATTCCTGATCACCTCAGCTCAGAACTCGTACTTTAACCCACTTCACTTGAGAGTATTTTCAATTCTGGTATACTCTATACAGGTTTCCACTCTGTAAATATTAGGGGTGAGCAAAACAAACCGAAAAAACCGAAACGAACCGAAAACCAAAAAAACCGACCGAAACTAAAAACCGATGGTTTGGTTTTTACTTTTTCAGAAACCGACAAATGCGGTTCGGTTTCGGTTTTCATCCAAAGACCAAACTGCAAAAACCGAACCGAACCGAACCAGTTTTATTATATAAATAATATCTAATTAAAATAATATGAGTAAATAACTAAATAAATCAAATTTATAAATTCATATTCATTTTGTTAGTGGATTTATAATATATTTATCTTAACGTTTATATTTATATGAATGTTTATCGTGTCGCGTGTTTTGTGTGAATATATCAATAAGTATTCGATAATGATTATACTACGTGTATGTTCACTTATATGTGTATATTTCATTTCTATGTTTGTAATTATAGAATTATGCAATAAACATTATTATGCTTAGATTGAAAAAAAGTAACGAAGAATAACTAATTTTGTACGTAAAACAAGTTTGTTGGTATAATTTGGCCATACCCAAATATTAACGGTTAGAAACCCAAAAAACCGAAAAACCGAACCGAAACCGATAACAAACCGAAAAATCCGAACCGCCAAAAACCGAACGGCTTCGGTTTTGGGTTATACAAAAACCGAACATTGTGGTTCGGTTTCGGTTTTAGCCAAAAACTGACCCAAACCGAACCGTGCACACCCCTAGTAAATATAATACTCTCTGCAAATATTTAATCAAATATATATATATATATATGGGAATATATTAGCTACAATTTATTGTTGCTAGTTGGCTATAATTTTGTGCTATAAATGTGGGTCCATGATTCTTTTTGTGGGTCCTGATTCTTTTTTGTGAGTCCCTGATTCATTGCTAGTGTATTTTTTATGAAGGATTGTAGCCAATTGGCTACAAAAATTGTAGCCAAGCTATCCCCTATATATGTGTGTGTGTGTATATATATATATATATATATATATATATATATATATATATATATATATATATATATATATATTTTATTTTAATTAATTTTAAAATCTTTCAAAAACCCCTAAAAATTTGAAAAGTCAGAAAACTCCAAAAATAGTTTCAAAGGCATGTCTTCTGGTATCGATAACATCTACGGTCCTAGAAATGTCATTCAATAATGACACGGGTCTTTAGATGAAGTTCGAACAGAAGTTCATATGTGTTTTTCAAAACATGCCTATACAATTTCATCAGTAATGTCTTTAATCAATGGGAATCATGGGTGCATAAATTTTTCAAACTCAATCAATGACTACTCATGCTCTTTCAAAATCGAGTCATCGATTGAAGGGGAGATTTAACGATCAAAATTTATGATTATCTGTCAAGTTGTCTCAGCTAATTGTATCTTATCCCGGTATCTTGAATTTTGTCCTATATGGTCTCATGAGCTGATTATGTGTTATATTTAGGATAATCATTTCTATCTGCTAATTGCTTCCTAGATATTCATGTATTTAGTGTCATCATGCTTTCCCGTGTTGCTGTGTACCTCTATATGTTCATGTAATGATTGGTAGGGCTCAAATATGAATTAATCTTGTCTAAAATGCTCACTTAGGAAAGTAAAAGGACCTGTTGGATAATGCATGATAAATGGGGGGTCAAACTTGCTAAAAGATGATAGTTATATGAATTAAAAGTGAGATGTGTCAAAATGAAAGGGCCAAATGCGTCAAGAAATTATAATTGTCAAAATTGAGAGTGTGATTTGTCTAAGTAACTTTGTAATTATGTGTTTTGTCAAAGAAGAGGACTGTTTGTGTCAATGTTTGAATCTTGTGAGATTTTGTATAAATAAGATGCGACTTGTCTCGGTCAAACTTTTTCAAAACCTGTCAATCACATACATAGTCTTCGTTATTCTTCTTCACTGCGATTTGACTTATCTTCCCTCATTCTTGGTATGTCATGAATTAAAAGATCATCTCAAATTAAACGATATCATGCTTTTGACCAAGTCTTTAATTGTTAATCCTATTTCCAAAATATAGGTTCATCTCATTCGAAAACCCTCACACGCCTTTTAGGTTTGTCAACTTTGTTTAAATTACTTGCTGGGTTTAGGTGTTTTAGTTGTTGAAATTGCTTGTCATAAACAATAGTTTTCTCCCTATGAATCTATTGCCCCATATTCTGTTTCATTGTAGATTTTATGTTATACGCACTTTTGATATGGGATTTGAAATGGTGAAATTGATGGTATTAAGTTGTGTTTGTGTTGGTATGTCTAAAATGTTTTCTAGTTATAAGTGTTAGATGATTGAGTTTTGCCCATGAATTAGTTATGAGTTAAAAAATTGCGTTTCTGAGTTGCGTTATGAGGATCTTGAAAGCGAGTTGTCATAAATATGCTTGAATGCGATTTGATTAGTTTGCTTGTTCTTATATGCGATTTGAATTATTCTTGAAAGCGGTTTGTCAAACCTGATATGCCAGAATGCGATTTGATGTTATGCGATTTGACATATCATACTGAGGTTTGTATTATGCAACTTGACTTGATGCAGTTTGATAAATTTTATGCGGTTTGACCAAATGCATCTTGACCTTGTGCGACTTGACTTAATGCGGTTTGAACCTATGCGTTTTGATGTGTTCGGTTTATCATGTTCGATTTGTCATATCTTACTGCGGTTTGTCCTTAAGAGATTTGACCTAGTGCGACTTGATTTATTTCGGTTTGACCCAATGCGTCTTGACCTTATGCGTTTTGACTTAATGCGGTTTGTACCGATGCGTTTTGTTGCATTGCGGCTTATTGTGTGCGGTTTGTCTTGTGAGTCTTGTATGTTGTGCGATTTGTCCCTATGCGGTTTGATTTGTACTATGCGAGTTATGTTATGCATCTTGTCCATTTCATCAAATTGTTGAGTATGCGTTTTGTCCAATTGTCTTGTATGTTGCTAAGTCACCTCCTTAGACTTATCACATTTGAATTGATCACCACAGATTTTCAAAACAGTGTTTTGTGTATATATTGTTATAATGATCAACGTGACATAGTCCCAGGGGTGTTCCATATCATGTTGTGTGCTTTCTATTCTATGACCATGTCTTAGGATTTCCAATACTTTGGTATTCAATCTCATGTGCTCCGAGTGTCCACTCTGTTGTTCACATCTAACATATCAAATTTGCAAATATCTTTCTTTGTGAATGTGTATATTAAAGAAACTATGGCTAATATTGTAACCACCAGTAAATCTCACCTTGTATTAAACTAATATAATATTCTAATAAAAGAATATTTATCTATTTTCTACGTCTAAATTTTTTTCAGACTAAATGTTATCGGTTTATCTGGTCACAACAACTAATATGATGTAAAATTTTTGTAATGTAAATTGACTATTGCTTTTTGACTTTCGACTATATGATTTTTACGGTAACGTAAAAATCAAATATTGAAATAGGTAGTTAACTGGCAATTTTTCAAGTTCACTCTATTTCAAGTATTTACTCTCTCTACATTTTTGTCCACATCTATTTATTTAACAAGCAGTTATATTGCTTTTCTTATGTATCGACGCCACATAAATTATGGTTTAAATTTGATAATTATTTTTAGGAATCGATAATATTGTTTATATACCATTTTTCTTTAACATGCGCCTCCAAAGATATACTTCTCGCAATTACAAGACCGAGGTACTGAGTTTACACTTTAACTCAACGGGACACAGATACACGGTACTATAATAATAACATGAACCGCCTTATATTACTTTACATATAAAAAAAAAAAAAAAAAAAGAAAAAGATAAGAAGAAAGAAGTTCAAAAATCAGATTCTTATCTCCTTCCTTCTGTCTCACTACACCGCCCCTCTTACCTCCTCCTTCTCTCTTGATAATCACCACCACCATTGAGCACTTCAACCTCCATCATCATCTACATCACAAAGTTCGAAGGTCGTGGGTTAAAACCGGGTTTGGTGTGACATAGGGCCGCGTTAGGTTTTGCGACTAAGGTTTCAGTTGGATCGTGATTTTGAGCTGCTGCTACCACCATCACCACGACCTCATCTACTACCTCATCCCACTTCTTCTTTTCGATAAGTTGTAAGTCATCACATAATTCATCTCGTCATTCTCTTTTTACCTTAAAACCGATTATCAAAGCATTATTAAAGTTTTC